>JAOBSW010000530.1:0-57483 GCA_026214975.1 Gentiana macrophylla | reverse complement strand
ATTGCTTCCAATGATAAGCATGTCATCAACGTAAAGACACAAAATGACATAGCCATCTTTTGTTTCTTTCATGTAAATGCATTTATCACATTCATTGGTTTTGAAACCATTTTCAAGCATAACATGATCAAACTTCTCATGCCATTGTTTTGGTGCTTGTTTTAAGCCATACAAAGACTTAACTAATTTACACACTTTCTTATCTTGTCCTGGGCTAGAAAAACCCTCAGGTTGTTCCATGTAGATTTCTTCATCTAAATCTCCATTTAGTAAAAGCTATCTTTACATGCATTTGGTGTACTTATAAATTACATAGTGGCTATAGCAAGTACCATCCTAATGGATGTTATTCTCAAGTCTTGGAGAATATGTATCAAAATAGTCAAGACCTTCTTTTTGATCAGAACATTTTATTACCATCTGGCCTTATATTTATCAATAGATCCATCGAGTTTCATTTTCCTTTTACTGATCCATTTTGATCCTAGTGGTTTACATCCCTGAGGTAGATCAACTAACTCCCATGTATGATTTTGCAATATAGAATTTATTTCACTATTTATTGCTTCTTTCCATATTGGACCTTCGTAAAGTTGTCGCCTCCTTGAAATTTTAAGGATCTGTCTCTATCATATATGTGATAAAATCTTTACCAAAAGATTTTTCGATTCTCGACCTTTTACTTCTTCTTGGCTCAACCTCGCTTGGCTCTTCCTCATTCACTTGTTCGTAAGGGTGATCCCGAACATGAACACGCTTTAATGAACTAGGTTCATTTGTTTTAGCTTGGAATACATTCTCAAAGAATGATGCATTTCTTGATTCCATTATCATATTTTTGTGTATTTCAGGATTATCTGATATATACTCAAGAAATCGATAAGCACTACTAGTGTGTGCATATCCAATGAATATACAATCAACAGTTTTTGATCCTATCTTTACTACTTTGGGTGTAGGTACGAGCACTTTTGCAAGGCACCCCCACACTCGTAAGTATTTGTAGGATGGAGTTTACCCTTCCATAGTTCATAAGGAGTTTTCTCTTGTTTCTTTCGGGGTATCTTATTCAAAAGATAAATGCTAGATAGGATAGCTTCCCCCCACAAGTTTTGTGACACTCCTGAACTTAACAACGTAGCATTCATCAGCTTCTTAAGAGTTGAGTTCTTGCATTCAGCAATACCCTTTGACTGGTGGTGTAGTTGTTTGATGAATGATGCCGGTGCCTCAGCAAGACTCGTGAAATGGTACATCATATCCACCACCACAGTCACTACGGATAGTTAAATCCGTATGCTAAGTTGTTCCCCACCTTCATTCTTATATATTTAAAAGCATCAGAGCCTCATTATCTTCATGTCATTAAACGGTTTGTCGAATATCAATATTCTACTTATTATCTAGGTTTAGTTAAAATCTTTACATTCATTTTAATAGTCATCAATACCACTATTAAATCCCGTTAACTATGACAGTTGAACTTTTAAATAATCATAAATTAATGATTACTATTCATAATCTCTGAACCTTATAGACGTTTTAAGAATTAATAATCATCAATACCAGGATTGCTATTAATTCTCATTAACTTTAACAATGAAACGTTTTCAATAATTATTACTGCAACGGTTCATATTCCACTAACCGGTTGATGACGGTCAAGTTATAAAAATAACTCGATACCTAAATAACCAACTAGCAAGAGAACTAGGTTCAATCGTAGTATAGCTTGATAGAGTCGAGGTCGATCCCACAGAGACTCGGCTTAAACAAGTACAACATTATTAAACTAAAAATAGATTAAAGGGCGGTCTACGACCAACTATAACGTAGAAATAAAGGTTGACACGATAGAAAACACAGAACTAACAATACGACACAAATACTAAAACACTTATTTTTAAGGCTTTATAAGACTCTAACAAACGGTATTGATTACGCTAGTAGTAATTACTCCCCCATATATGTATATCTAAGCCGAGACAGAAAAGACATTTAGGTTGATTATATTTTGGCTACGGGATTCATCCCCTAAACTAGATCTAATTCGTGAACGGATAGAAGATCCTTATGCTTAATTACGAATCCTTCCTTGGACTGGATAGAACATCATATAACAAGCATGCTATACTAAACTAGGGATGCCGATCTAAAATCGTCACCTCGTCTAGGCAACCACCGTGGACGGGTTGGAACACCTCCTAAACGATCGGCTAACTTATGTCCTATTTAACATGGCAATTTTCACAATATATCATATTAATTTACGAGAACGATGTAACAAATTGGCGGATCTATTACATGTGTATATGAAAAGCGAAGCACGACGTGGCGAAGTCGTTCACGAAAGTTACTAGAATCTTGATGGCTAGATCTAACCAGATAGACCATGGTAGATCTAGACCGTGACTCTAGAACTTTCTCGTAAAATGCCTTCGTGACGGCTTAGATCAACATGAATATGGGTTTGTTAATTAACTACATCACGAAATCAATACACAAACGACTACTACATAACGAAATAAAATAGATCTACTGAATAAAACGCGACATATTCGGATAGACATTACCTCGTAGACGGAAGGTCCTCCGATCCTTCAATGCAATCTCTAATCGATGAATCCATCGCCTCCGTGATGAAGAAACATAATATAAAATCGATGAACTATATTGATAAACTAAAAGTATTGAAATATTGTGTTTCTCGAGTGTCCTAATGAAATTATTGGGTGCTCCTTTTATATAGAGACTTAGACCGACTTAAAGATATATTTGAAAATCCTAAAACATGTAGAGATAACTCCCAGCCGATCCTCGAGTTTTGGTCAACTCGCTCCCAGCGAATCCTCTGCAGCGAGCTCACTGCTTTCTGATTGGCTCGCTGGCTTTTCTTGTTCCTTACTCCACTTTTCGTGCTGCTTCGGTATTTATCTTTAATGCAATTCGATTCTGCCTTGATTTCTCTTGAGATTTACTTCCTTTGATAATAGATATCTTCCGATTCATCGCAATCTATAAAATCAATAATTATCGCACAGTAAATCATATTTTAATAATAAAAACAAATAAATACCAAATTATATCTTATAAATCACATAACATTAAATAATCCATATAAACATGTGATTTAATATAAAATATATATTATTAAGCTCGATTTAAGGACAACGTTGATGACTTTTATGGGTATAATTTGACCGTCATCACGCTCATCCGTAACAATTCATTCAACACAATTTGTATTCCACAACCATAAAATTTTAATTATTTAAACATTATCATGAGGATTTAAATCAAACCCGATTTAATTCACACACATAATCACTCGGTTTTCCGCTTATTCACCTTAATGATTATTTCTATTTACGTGTAAATACGAAACCGATAATTATTTAAACATATAGCATGTCAAAATAAGGGTTTCAGAAAATCTAGTATTTCAAATAAATAGCAAGATATTGAATTAATTTATACAAACTTGATACTAAAACACAATATTTAGTATTCACAACCAATTCTCGTTAACAACAGAGTATAAACTATTATTTCCTATATAATTTGTATAGGAATAATTATTATGTCACTTAAATAATGTTGTGTCACAACAGATTATAACACTATAATTAAATAAAGAATTATAATTAAATAATTCTCAATCGAATAATTATTTCCTTCCTGAAATAATAACAACAAAACTCATTTACACAAAATGATTTTGAGTCCACAAAAAATTTCCTTAGAAAATATATCACATGCGTCACAACAAACACAATTACATATATATATATATATATATATATATGTATATGTATACATTTTGATCATCTTCATGTGATCATGTATTGTTTCTGTTCATACTAATTTTGCTTATTCGTTTTCTAGTCAATGTAACCAGTTTACTACATAGAGTGCAACAATCTTAAGACTAATTCATGTTTACGTATCGGTGAGCCGAGGACGAAATAGTGCAGTTCATTGATGAAATTGAAAACGAATGAAAGAAATTGGCTGTTTATGAATCAAAGGCTCGTTTTACGTTTCAAAAACGTAATTATAAGCGAGCGAAATTTTTCGTGGAGTGATCGTCTAAGATACTCACGAATATTTTGAGTAATCATACGAGATTCTCAACGATTTGTTCAATAATCGAGATAGAAACAAGTTCGAGATTGTTTTATATAATAGAAACAATTTCAAGATCGCTTTATATATTATTGAAAGAAATTTAATAAACAATTTGAGATTGTTTTAATTAGTATAGTTAGTTCACGAACGTTTCTATACTGATATTGAAAGAAATTTAATCTGTTTGTGTTAAATTTCATATATGACAACCATTACGAGTCAAAAGCGAATCGGCTTTAAACCGAATCGGTTTGTGATGATAAAATAATCTCATTCAAGTTTCCGTTCTTGAAGAAAGCGAAACGCGAGATTAAATGGTTCGATTTTACGTTCTTGAAGAAAACGAATCGAGTTGTAATAAAAACAAATTGGTTCTTGGAGTGGTCATAATAGACACTCAAAAAACATTTTATAATCAGTTTGTCAATTCATTTAACATATTGAGCATATTTTATGATATTGTTGTGTCACAACAGATTATAACACTATAATCAAATAAAAAATTATAATTAAATAATTCTCAATCGAATAATTATTTCCTTCCTGAAATAATAACAACAAAACTCATTTACACAAAATGATTTTGAGTACACAAAATGATCTTGAGTCCTCAAAAAATTTCCTCGAAAAATATATCACATGCGCCACAACAAACACAATTACATATATATATGTATACAGTTTGATCATCTTCATGTGATCATGTATTTTTTCTGCTGATAATATTTACTCATAAATAATATCATAAAATATGCTCAATATGTTAAATGAATTGACAAACTGATTATAAAATGTTTCTTGAGTGTCTATTATGACCACTCCTAGAACCAGTTTGTTTTCATTACAACTCGATTCGTTTTCTTCAAGAACAGAAAAATGAACCATTTAATCTCGTTTCGTTTTCTTCAAGAACGGAAACTTCAATGAGATTATTTTATCATCACAAACCGATTCGGTTTAAAGCCGATTCGTTTTTGACTCGTAATGGTTGTCATATCTAACATTTAACACAAACAGATTAAATTTCTTTCAATACTGTATAAAACGTTCGTGAACCGAACTATACTAATTAAAACAATCTCGAAATTGTTTTTGTTAAATTTCTTTCAATAATATATAAAACGATCTCGAAATTGTTTCTATTATATAAAACAATCTCGAACTTGTTTCTATACTGATTATTGAACAAATCGTTTGAGAATCCTGTATGATTACTCAAAATATTCGTGAGTATCTTAGACGATCACTCCACGAAAAATTCTGCTCCGTTTATAATTCTGTTTTGAAACAGAAAACGAGCCTTTGATTCGTAAACAACAGTTTACTGTTCGTTTTCAATTCTATCAATGAACCAGAATTATTCTGTCCTCGGCTCACCGATACAGAAACATGAATTAGTCTTAAGATTGTTGCACTCTATGTAGTAAACTGGTTACATTGACTAGAAAACGAATAAGCAAAATTACAACAAATCGAAATTATAATAGAAACAACTTACATTTTGTTTTGAAACAGATTAAAAGTAGAAGGAAACCGAGCCGTGTGTTTAACACACTTTCCTTAAGACTAATTCATCCCCTCACCGTCGAGTGCTTGAGCTTCAATGGAACGTTAGTCTCCCGGATAGAGCGGTTAACAAGGACAGAGTTGCACCATACCTTCCTTGTTTAAGAACTATTTGCTTGAACTCTCTATTTTCCATAAGAAAGGTAGAAAGAAAAGATTTTTCTCATTGTATTTCGATTATGTTTTTGTCTATATCTCTATGTTTGATGAAGCAACATACAGCAGTATAAATAGGCTCTAGTAGATGAACTGAAAAACTGATGGAATATGGAATGAAACGACCTCACTTCGAATTGATTGTCATTAGTATCGACATTATGTTAGAACCGGAAAAGCTAAAAGTCTCAATTTATTCACGCCTTTATGTTGGATAGAACAACCTCAACGGCAAACATTCAAAGAGATTCAATAATGAAAAATAAATTATATGGAATGAACAAATTTCATTTCGAACATTCAAAGAGATTTAGTAATGAAAAATAAAATTATATGGAATGAACAACCTCAATAGATGCCCGTTTTGATTTTTTCCAAAACAATTTAAATTTTCAATCTTTTATTTCTATCCCGTATTTTTCATATTTCTACTACTACTTTTGAAATAGTAGAATGAGATAATAGTACACTTCAAAAAAGTGAATTAAAAATAAAAAATAAAGTAGTAAATGGTTTTCAACCTTTTTATTTCGTTGTAAAGAATAATTAGTCTTTCGTCTAATTATAATTCATACAACCACCGTAGATATTTATGCTCCATCCGTTTTTTTTACCTCTTATTTTCGAATTGCTTTGTTTTTATTTATCTATCGATTTACAATATCAATTCAACAATTATTGTTTTTTTTCCTTCTTTGCCTTTCATTTTAATAACTCAAATTTTGGTACAATTTTTCATACACAATGAATGAAGGGAAATTTTGTTATTTTACACTTTATTTTAGACACATTAATCACTTTCTTAATCTGACAGATTCTTCTTTCTCCGACAGTTTGAAAAATGGTGGGAGTATCAAGTGATACGTATTATATCCTTGTATTCCTTCACATAGTAGGGTATGTATGACGAAAGATAATAAAAATATACGGTCAATGCATCCATTATACTTTGATATACCAAGCCCGTAAAAGAGCCCGAAGATCCAAATTGGACCTCCAAGTAGGTCCAACCAAGGATAGGGCATCCGGCCCAATCGGATCGCAATCAAGTAAGACAAGCCGGGTCGGGAACGTCCTAGCCCGTTAAACACCATCGTCCAAGACTTTGGTTTAACAATGGGAGTTGGGATAAAAAAGCCTTCATACGCCGCGTATCAGGTGAGACGAAGCACCGAGGGCCACTTCGCCTGACCCTCAGCTCGAAGCCCGCTAACTTAGGCAGCCATGTCAAGGTTACAAGTGTGGATTTCATCAGAGTCGAGATGATCATCATCCCGCATCATATGATCCTGACCCGCACAATTATGTTACGCATGTATTTATTTATTGAGAATGCATATTGTAATTGCCACGTAAGAACCGACAATGTAAGCCCTATAAATAGCGGCACCTTCTACCCTAAAAGGGAGGCATAATAGAAAATACAAGTCAAGCCCTGTTGCCTTTACTCTTGCTTGTGTGTTTTTGAGTTTCTTAATAGGGGGAATGAGGGAGAAGGACAGAAATATTTCAAGAATTTAGTAGAAGGACAGTCTTTTGAAACTTTTGCATAAAGGACAAAACTATTTATTCACTGTCGAAATTCACTGTTTAAATTCACTGCCGAAATTCACTAATTTTCAAAATTCATTGTCGAAATTCACTGTTTAAATTCACTGCCGAAATTCACTAATTTTCAAAATTCATTATCGAAATTCACTATTTTTCGGGATTCACCATTTAAATTCATCGATTTCGGGATTCACTTGAGGAGATTCACCGATTTCGGATTCACTTGCTTGTCCTTCTCGCTATAATAATTATGCAGTTGTCCTTCTCCCTATAAAAAATATGTAGTTGTCCTGTTACTTAAAAATATTTCAGATTGTGTCATTATCCCTAATTTTCCATTCTTAATATCTTCATATTGTTCTTGAGCTAAAATACATCAAAACACCACTCTCAATCCAGATATCCACCAAATCATCCGCTATTCTTGTTTGTGATGTTTCCGACAACATCAGTTGGCTCCGCTACCGTGAAACCAAAGCTTTTCTCCGGTTAGATCTGAGTTTTGTATCCACCGCCCTTAGGTCCAACTCCAAGAATTCATACTTTTCCACTTTTCCGGCATCAAAAGCTGTCTTTCTTGCTTTTTTCGTTTGAATATTCATCGGAACCTTCGTATATTCCACCCAGGATCCTCATATTCATCAGATATTCTCATCTGATTCTTGAGTCTAGAGCGTCCGTTTCTCACCAAAACCCCAGAAAAGTTTCGGAGCCGCACCTGACCTTCAAATCTCCGGTCAGTTTGGCGTCTTGTCCTAAAAAACACCTCCGACTCTAACGGAGACACCTTTCCGGTGTAAGCATGTCGAAGACACGTTCAGCTGGTGGTCCCCTACACGAGGGCCTACCCCCAACTACCAAATTGACAAGTAGGAACTCCGTACAACATACAGACGCGATAGTGGGTCAAAACAGTGTACCACCTGACACTGGAGTGCAACTGACACCTTGTCCCCCAGAGGAGGACCCTTCTGAGTATGATGCGCGTGCTTTTCTTGAAAGCCGAGCGAGATCAAAGGAAACCCTTGCTCAGCTCGCTCTAGTGAATGAGCAAAACAAAGGAAATAATGTAGCTGAGGGATCATGTCCATCCAAATCCCATCAACCATCTCCCCTAGAGGAGATCGAGGCATATGACAAACTTTACGTGAAAACATTGTTTGCATATAGCACCCATGCTGAGAGAATTCATCAAACTAATCAAGATCTCATTCGGTGAAATCAACAACCTCTCCCCATCAGCGACTTCATTCCACCTCCAAGATCCCCAGCGCTGGACATGTATTTGACATCCTAGTTTTTTTGAGGGTACCCTCATGGCAGAGGAGAGACCTCAACGCCGCAGGCCGGTTCAGTCCCGTATGGGTCCGATAGCATATCACCAACTGCAATAGGCAATTCATGGTTCATCCTTTTAATGAAATCATTTCACTAGGAGGCGGGCCGAGCATCAGTGCCAAAAACTATGCTACAGCCTATATATGAGCAAGGAATACTCTCTTCTCTGGTTATATCAGAGATTCCTCCAAATATTCAGATAAACTAATCGGCGTTTCAAGTAGCCATAGTCAGCTACTCAAAAGCTCTCACTAGCTTGTATCCTTCATAAGACCCCGGAGGTCAGTATGAACAAGCCATGATACTTCTTCAAGAGCAATCATGGGTGATCAGGTAGAGTGGATTACGAATCTTTGTACTTTGGATGTATTTCCATTTCATCAAGCACTTTTTTCCCCTCTTCATTGTTTTGGGAAAAAAATTGCACAACTCCGCCAGTGACTACTGACTATAGTGCAGCTCTTCAGTGATTCAATAGGTGAGCTCTTTACGGGCCTTAAGGATTGGTACTTAATTCAGCATAAGGATCCAATAAAAACTTGGGTTAGCACGCAATTTCGATCGATATTTTCATTTTCGCTAATATTTTGTGGTTTAATAGAGATGAAATCCCGTCCTAGAAATAGTCAAGATATATCTCGCTAATATTTCTATTTTCAGAGTTGGAGGAGAGCTTACGAATCTGCATACAAGGAGAGCCGGTAGTTTGCTTGCAAATATTTATTATGTGATACATTTGTTGTCTTTTTTGTAAGGGTGTCGGTTGATCTCATGTGTAAATTTTTTTACGTTTAGTTTCTGTAGGAAGTGTCGATCATGCACGGAAAACACAATTGTTGCTTCATTTTCATCTTAAGCGGATGGGTCGCAGAATCGTCATTTAAGTCTGTTTGATATTGGTAAAATGCTTGCATTGCGTCATTTCTGTGAACTTAGATGGTAGGATTGGAAATGACAATCATTCTTTGTTGTCATGTGTGTGGAAAAACTCAATTGACATAGATTTCTTCTTGTTTGCTCTTGCGAAAGCTTCAATCTCTGATATGAAAGGATCAACATCATCAGTGGAACTGCTTGTCTTGCACTGCAAAATACAAAAAACAGAAAACTTTTAGAAAACAACAAATGATACATCGTCAGAGAAACTTTGTCGATACATCGGCCATAGAAATCACATTTTTTTTCAAACAGAAATGAAATTAAATAAAAGTACAAAGAAAAATGCAAGCCGACCTAAAACAATGATACATAAACAATATACCTTTTACAAAAACACAAAATACAAATATGTACAAACCCTAAAATCATTCTTTCTTTCGGTTGTTAATTCTGTTTTGACCCCGGAAACGGCGCCAAAACATTGACCACGTGTAAGACACTAATACTAGAAAGAGAACTAATTTAATCGCAGTAGTGAAAAAGGGTCGATCCCACAAATAGAGAAGGATTAATCTACAACCTACCAAAACTGAGGATTAAGGTCGGAAAGGGTGGTCTTTGACCAATTTGTCATGACAAACACTAGCCTAAATCTAACAAGACTACGGAGATCTAAAAACCTTTGTCCAAACTAATTCTGTCACCTTGAATGGGTCCTCGGGAACAGTTTACGATGGCATAAACCTAGCCGGACAAACTATGAACATGCAGATTAAACCAGGCAATCAAAATTAATGAAACAAGAACGACCACAACAACTCAGATCTGTCGATACATTGATGGCACGACTTGCCGATGTATCGGTAGCTCCGGGATGAACCGTAGTTTTCTACATATGTATTACACTTGCATTATACGACATAGACTGGATTCGAATTAGCTTAGCATGCCCTAATTATCATCTACACATATCTAACATCGAATAGAATAAACAAATAAACCTTGTAATCATAGACCCAAGCATAAATGCAAACAAAATATACAGAGAATACAACAAACAATAAACCTCAACAACGAATATAGTTTTCAAATTGAAGAACGATTTGCAAGGAATTTGATCTCCAAAAAGCAATCACTTTATTCAAACTTTAAAGTAATAATAATGTGTGTATATATCTATCTTAGAACCGACCTAGGGTTAAGCTAGGGTGACACATAAGGCGGCTATAGGACAAAATGCGAGTTTTTGGGCTGCGGATACATTGACTGCTTTGGGCTGCCGATGACTCGACACCAGTGACCAGTCTGGCTCAATCTTCTCTTATATTCTTCTTTAATCTATAACTCAGGTCCAATAACTCTTGATTAAATTCAGTTCTACCCCGAATATTTACTTAGGACAATTATGTTCTCGAACCTCGAATCGATCTTTTTTCACTTCCTACTCGATCTGGAAACTCTTAACAATGCTCCGCAATCACCTAACCTACAATAGATCGGAAAATACCCAAGGATAGAACTTCTCTATGCAAATGAGGGATGAAATGCAACTTGCGGACAACGAGCCAACATATGTAAAAATTATCCTTAAACCTTGTAAATCCGATCATACGATATGCAAATATGCTCAATAAATGGGGTAAATAGTGGTAAAATGTCATATAATCAGACTGTATCAAGCGCTTCGCTTCACTTTCCGAGCACTGTGCTGGAGTAATTCGCTCTCCTCATTGGAGGGTTGGGCAGGATGACCAGACATTTTGGATTTAGGGGAGAAAGAGCGGCCGATTTTGTTGTGGAAGAACCGCGCTAGCAGAGGTGCGGCAAGGGTTTTCGGCATGAAGATTGTTGCAGAGTGTTGCTGCCTTTTCTTTTGGTGAACCCGGATTTTCTTTCCATTGATTAAATTAAAATGAAATACAATATATATATATATATATATATATATATATATATATATATATATATATATATATATATATATATATATATATATATATATATATGACAATTCTGATGAACAATCATCTGAAAAATGATATATCGAGTTAATGAATGAATCTTTATCTTCTTCTCGTCTGAGATGCATCTTTGTAAATCATGTATACAGAATATTCAATGTATAAAACATGATAAAGAAGAAGGAGAAGAATTTTATAAAATTCTTTCACAATTTAAAGATTAAGAAATAAATGTTTTAACCAATAATAATATTTTTGAATTTCTTAAATTAATTAAAGACCCTGAGCTTAGATCTCAGTTAATTGATAATATTCAATCAGATCCATCAACTTCTAATTTTGATGAATCTAAAGAAATTAAAAATTCTCAAGAACCTTATTCTATGAATAATGTTTTAAAAATGTTAAAAGATAGACAATCAGTGGAAAAACCAACCACAATAATTGAACTTTCAAAAGAAATAACTTATCTTAAACATGAGATAATAAAATTAAAAAATTCTAATAAAAATTTGGAGATAGAATTTCACTTCTTGAATACCAAAAAGTAAATTCTAATGTTGAACCTAGTTCTAATTTACCAGATTTATCTTCTATATTAGAACAAGATAATTTTTTGAATAAATTAAATATTATCTTTTCTCAAAAATGGTATGTAAAAATTACTTTACTAATTAATAATACATATAAATGTGAATTAATTGCTTTAATTGATAGTGGTGCGGATATGAATGTAATCCAAGAAGGATTAATCCCCACACAATATTTTGAAAAAACTACTATGACACTTAGTCATGCTGGTGGTGAAAAACTTGATATAAAATTTAAACTTCCTAAAACTTATATTTGTACAAATAATACTTGTATTCATACAAGTTTTTTATTAGTAAAAAATATGACTAGCCAAGTTATACTTGGAACACCATTTATTGAAAAATTATATCCTTTAACTAATATTAATGCTAAAGGTATAACAGGACATTTTGAAGGTAAAGAGATAAAATTTGATTTTATCACTAGACCTATGCCAAACGTTCTCAATCAAATTAAGGATCTTATAGACCAAAAGAATTTACATTTAAATTTCTTAAAACAAGAAATTAATACATTTTCTATTGATGAAAAGCTTTTAAACCCAAAGCTTAAAGAAAAAATTGATAATTTATTTCATAAATTTTCTATTGAAATATGTAATGATCATCCTAATGCTTTTTGGGATAGGAAAAGACATATTGTTGAACTTTCTTATGAGGAAGATTTTGATTACGACTAAGGCTCGACCTTGTCAAATGAATTCTGAATATTTAGAACATTGTAAAAAAGAAATTGAATCTCTTTTACAAAAAGTTTTAATTAAACCATCTAAATCTTCATGGTCATGTACTGATTTTTATGTTAATAAACATAGTGAAATTGAAAGAGGTGTACCTCGAATGGTTATAAATTATAAACCTTTAAATAAAGTTTTAAAATGGATAAGATCACCTATTCCTAATAAGAAGGATTTATTAGATAGACTTTATAATTCTATCATATTTTCTAAATTCGACTTAAAGTCTAGATATTGGCAAATTCGGATAAATTTGAAAAAAATTACAATATAAGGCAAACTTTTAATGTTCCATTTGGACATTACTGAATGGAGAGTAATGCCGTTTGGATTGAAAAATGCTCCTTCTGAATTTCAGAAAATAATGAATGATATTTTTATTCCTTATAGTGAATTTATAATAGTATATATTGATGATATCTTAGTATTTTTAAAAACAATTGAAAATCATTTTAAACACTTAGATATTTTCAGAAAAATTGTTATACAAAATGGGTTAGTAATATCTAAACCTAAAATGACTTTATTCCAGACTAAGATTAGATTCTTAGGACATAATATTGAAAAAGGAAATATTATTCCAATACAGCGTAGCATTGAATTCGCTTCAAAATTTCCAGACATAATTCTAGATAAAACTCAATTACAAAGATTTTTAGGTAGTCTAAATTATATATCTACCTATTATAAAGATTTAGCCAAAGATGCTGCTATCTTATATGATAGATTAAAAAAATCACCTACACCTTGGTCTGATCAACATACTAAGGCGGTTCAAACAATTAAAAGTAAAGTAGCTAATTTACATTGTTTAATGTTAGCTAATCCCATATGGGATAAAATAATTGAAACAGATGCTTCTGATATTGGTTTTGGATGAATTTTAAAACAGATTTGTCCAACAACAAACAAATATATCTTGTTAGATTTCATTCTGGTAAATGGAATACCAGTCAGAAAAATTACTCTGCAGTAGCAAAAGAAATCTTAGCTATTGTTAAATGTGTTTTAAAATTTCAAGATGATTTATATAATAAGAAATTTCTTATTTATACAGATTGTAAATCTGCTAAATTTATGTTTAATAAAGATTTTAAACATGATGTTTCAAAACAAATGTTTGCAAGGTGGCAAGCTCATTTAGCCCCTTTTGATTTTGATATTGTTCATATAAAGGGTGAAGACAATAGTCCGCTTTGATTTTTAACCCGTGAATATTTGCAGAATGACATCCCGTGGAAGAGGATTTACCCTTTATCGTGGCGAGGTGGACGAGGTAATATCCTTGTTCAAAGATGGTAATGTGAACTTTGATTTCGTATAATATATCTGGATCTTCTTCAAGTCAGAATAATAATTCTGATAAATTGTACCAGAATTCCTGGAATATAAAAAAATGAAAGGAAAGGCTAAAGCCACTGAGGAAATACCCTCATATGCGAATGTGGTAATATCAGAAGAAGAAGATATAACTTCTTACCAGGAAAATGAAGGACAAGGAATTATATTCCATATTGAATATGATGATTATATAAAAAAGAAAAATGATCCATGGTCATTGATGGAAAAATATTTGGATAATAATCCATTCCCAGCGACTGCATATAAGCAACGTTCATATTATGAAAATATATTGAAAGCTTCTGAATGTGAAATAACACATTTTACAGCTAATGATCAGAAGGAATATACCTTCAGTAAAATTATTATAAAAAGAATTTATCTCCCAAATGAATGGAGATTATCTTTATTTAAAGAAAAAGAATATCTTTTTCAAGAAAAAAATATTTCTATAAAATATAATTATTGGGATTATATCCAAGCTTTTACTAATATTTTCCTATATGAAAATAAAAGCAAAAACATACTTGGATTGTAAAAGTATGTCCAGAAGTATATAAACATCTAGAATATATACCAAATTGGTTCCAACAATGGTGGTTATTGCATGGACCTTCTATAAAAATTTTACCAGAAGAGTTCCGAGAATTATATATTCATTGGGTAGATATATCTCCCAAAATATCTGATTTAAGTAAACAAGGACATCTAATAGAATGTTCTGGCTCAACCCTTAATCATTATATACACATTCTTAATCCAATACAAGATCATACAATGTATTTAAATTTACCTTCACATTATATTTTAACACTTATATTCTTTTAGCCTATCATTAGGCTAATACTGAAATATTAAAAAAAAATTAAACAAAAATAAAATCAACTTACAAACTTAAGTTGTAATCATTGAAGTATCTTATTTAATACCAAATTTATTACAAAGAAGAAGAGAGAGATATAAGGAGAAGGGGCGATAATTCAAGCGTATCCTCCTTCATTCGAAATGAAACTATACATAGAGGAAGTTTGAAGGAAAAACGATAAAACAAAAAAAGCAAACAAGAAAAACGATAATGGCTACGATTTGCCATTTTTCTTAAAGTAAATGTAAAAGTGAATAAAGTGAATTTATCGCTCATGTCGGCCTTTATGAATAGTGCCATGTCGGCCTTTATTAATAGTGTCAGATATTATTCTTCCGATGAAGTCAGTGATGATGTCATTGCTGATGTCATTGCTGATGTATTTGATGATGTTCTCATTAATCTTTGTCTATTTCTTCCACTTGTTTCATGAAATGATGAATGTCATCAATATCTTCATTAGGATCTTGTGCATCTTCAGCCATATTTGTTGAGGATGTCATTGATATATCTGATTTGGAGTCATCTAATTTATAACCAAATTTTTTCAATAAGTCTTTCTTCATCTCGGACATGTAATTTTGCAAAATTTCTTTCTTGGAAATTATTCTCTTGACTTTAAGTTTTCCTGAGATACTCTGGAACGGACTTTGAGTGCAATCCGTGTTTAATCTATTTTCTTCAAATTCTTCTATTTGACAAATTTTTGCCTTGATTTCTTGTAGAAGTTCATAACCAAATATTTGGCATGTCTGTGTATCTTTCTTTGACAATTTTGTCCAAAACTTTGAGAAATATTTTCTCTTAATACAAGGTATATTATCTGTAGTTATATCTACAATAGGAGACCATTTCAAAATCCATGGGATAGAAAATTCCAAAAAGAAATACATTGAACCAGAACATTCAATTAGATGTCCTTGTTTACTTAAATCAGATATTTTGGGAGATATATCTACCCAATGAATATATAATTCTCGGAACTCTTCTGGTAAAATTTTTATAGAAGGTCCATGCAATAACCACAATTGTTGGAACCAATTTGGTATATATTCTAGATGTTTATATACTTCTGGACATACTTTTACAAACCAAGTATGTTTTTGCTTTCTATTTTCATATAGGAAAATATTAGTAAAAGCTTGGATATTACCTGATGATTTACAGATAGTACTATACATTAGCATTCTATGTATCATACTATAAATTTGTTTATCAGCGTAACCATCAAAATTCCACTCATAAATATGTTTACATGAATAGCTATTATTAATAACATATTCTTGTTCTTCATGGAGTGTATCCATAGGAGAAGGACGTCATCGGAAGAATAATATCTGGCACTATTCATAAAGGCCGACATGGCACTATTCATAAAGGCCGACATGAACAGTAAATTCACTGTTCACTTTTACTGTTCACTTTAATCTTTGTCTATTTTTTCCAAATATTGTGTGGGGATTAATCCTTCTTGGATTACATTCAATCCGTATTTCTTAACATTTTTTAAGAAAGTGTTAAAATATAACATAGAAGATAACAGTAAAACAAAACTGAAGACTGTGTATACATTATTGATTATAATGGGCATATTTACAAGCATAAGGAAAACCCTCTTAAATTATATAACAAAATGGAATTTTTACTCGATTAATTTCGTCGACAAATAAATATCTTAAGCCATTGCAAAAGCCAAAACCCTAAAACGCCACACCTGGCTAAAAGCGGGTATAAACGGCTACAAAGGCTAAGCTTTTATTCATGCCGTAATTAATCAAAACCTTGTTATATAAGATTGCCGGTTTTACTTCAACCCTTAATCATTATATACACATTCTTAATCCAATACAAGACCATACAGTGTATTTAAATTTACCTTCACATTATATTTTAACACTTATATTCTTTTAGCCTATCATTAGGCTAATACGAAATATTAAAAAAAAAAATTTAAACAAAAATAAAATCAACTTACAAACTTAAGTTGTAATCAATGTATATCTTATTTAATACCGTAAATTTATTACAAAGAAGAAGAGGAGATATAAGGAGAAGGGGCGATAATTCAAGCGTATCCTCCTTCATTCCAAAATGAAACTATACATAGAGGAAGTCTGAAGGAAAAAACGATAAAAACAAAAAGCAAACAGTAAAAAACGCATAATGGCTACAGTATTTGTCATTTTTCTTAAAGTGAACAGTAAAAGTGAACAGTGAATTTACTGTTCATGTCGGCCTTTATGAATAGTGCCATGTCGGCATTTATGAATAGTGCCAGATATTATTCTTCCGATGACGTCAGTGATGATGTCATTACTGATGTCATTGCTGATGTATTTGATGATGTTCTCTTTAATCTTTGTCTATTTCTTCCAGTTGTTTCATGAAATGATGAATGTCATCAATATCTTCATTAGGATCTTGTGCATCTTCAGCCATATTTGTTGAGGATGTCATTGATATATCTGATTTGGAGTCATCTAATTTATAACCAAAATTTTTCAATAAGTCTTTCTTTATCTCGGACATGTAATTTTGCAAAATTTCTTTCTTGGAAATTATTCCCTTGACTTTAAGTTTTCCTGAGATACTCTGGAACGGACTTTGAGTGCAATCCGTGTTTAATCTATCTTCTTCAAATTCTTCTATTTGACAAATTTTTGCCTTGATTTCTTGTAGAAGTTCATAACCAAATATTTGGCCTGTCTGTGTATCTTTCTTTGACAATTTTGTCCAAAACTTTGAGAAATATTTTCTCTTAATACAAGTTATATTATCTGTAGTTATATCTACAATAGGAGACCATTTCAAAATCCATGGGATAGAAAATTCCAAAAAGAAATACATTGAACCAGAACATCCTATTAGATGTCCTTGTTTACTTAAATCAGATATTTTGGGAGATATATCTACCCAATGAATATATAATTCTCGGAACTCTTCTGGTAAAATTTTTATAGAAGGTCCAAGCAATAACCACCATTGTTGGAACCAATTTGGTATATATTCTAGATGTTTATATACGTCTGGACATACTTTTACAAACCAAGTATGTTTTTGCTTTCTATTTTCATATAGGAAAATATTAATAAAAGCTTGGATATTACGTGATGATTTACAGGTAGTACTATACATTAGCATTCTATGTATCATACTATAAATTTGTTTATCAGCGTAACCATCAAGATTCCACTCATAAATATGTTTACATGAATAGCTATTATTGATAACATATTCTTGTTCTTCATGGAGTGTATCCATAGGAGAAGGACGTCATCGGAAGAATAATATCTGGCACTATTCATAAAGGCCGACATGGCACTATTCATAAAGGCCGACATGAACAGTAAATTCACTATTCACTTTTACTGTTCACTTTAATCTTTGTCTATTTTTTTCCAAATATTGTGTGGGGATTAATCCTTCTTGGATTACATTCAATCCGTATTTCTTAACATTTTTTAAGAAAGTGTTAAAATATAACATAGAAGATAACATAAAACAAATCAAGATCGTGTGTATACATTATTGATTATAATGGGCATATTTACAAGCATAAGGAAAACCCTCTTAAATTATATAACAAAATGGAATTTTTACTCGATTAATTTCCGTCGACAAATAAATATCTTAAGCCGTTGGAAAAGCCAAAACCCTAAACGCCACACCTGGGCTAAAAGCGGGTATAAACGGCTACAAAAGGCTAAGCTTTTATTCATGCCAGAATTAATCAAAACCTTGTTATATAAGATTGCCAGTTTTCTGCTCAACCCTTAATCATTATATACACATTCTTAATCCAATACAAGACCATACAATGTATTTAAATTTACCTTCACATTATATTTTAACACTTATATTCTTTTAGCCTATCATTAGGCTAATACGAAATATTAAAAAAAAAAATTTAAACAAAAAATAAAATCAACTTACAAACTTAAGTTGTAATCAGCAGAAGTATCTTATTTAATACCAGAAATTTATTACAAAGAAGAAGAGGAGATATAAGGAGAAGGCGATAATTCAAGCGTATCCTCCTTCATTCCAAAATGAAACTATACATAGAGGAAATCAAGGAAAAACGATAAAAACAAAAGCAAAGCGAAGAAAAAGCATAATGGCTACAATGTTTTGCCATTTTTCTTAAAGTGAAACGATAAAAGTGAGCAGTGAATTTATTGTTCATGTCGGCCTTTATGAATAGTGCCATGTCGGCCTTTATGAATAGTGCGGATATTATTCTTCCGATGACGTCGATGATGATGTCATTCTTTGATGTCATTCTTTGATGTATTTGATTTTGTTCTCTTTAATCTTTGTCTATTTCTTCCAGTTGTTTCATGAAATGATGAATGTCATCAATATCTTCATTAGGATCTTGTGCATCTTCACCATATTTGTTGAGGATGTCATTGATATATCGATTTGGAGTCATCTAATTTATAACCAAATTTTTCAATAAGTCTTTCTTCATCTCGGACATGTAATTTTGCAAAATTTCTTTCTTGGAAATTATTCCCTTGACTTTAAGTTTTCTGAGATACTCTGAACGGACTTTGAGTGCAATCCGTGTTTAATCTATCTTCTTCAAATTCTTCTATTTGACAAATTTTTGCCTTGATTTCTTGTAGAAGTTCATAACCAAATATTTGGCCTGTCTGTATCTTTCTTTGACAATTTTGTCCAAAACTTTGAGAAATATTTTCTCTCAATACAAGGTATATTATCTGTAGTTATATCTACAATAGAGACCATTTCAAAATCCTTGGGATAGAAAATTCCAAAAGAAATACATTGAACTGAACATTCTATTAGATGTCCTTGTTTACTTAAATCAGATATTTTGGGAGATATATCTACCCAATGAATATATAATTCTCGGAACTCTTACCGTAAAATTTTTATAGAAGGTCCATGCAATAACCACCATTGTTGGAACCAATTCGGTATATATTCTAGATGTTTATATTACGGACATACTTTTACAAACCAAGTATGTTTTTGCTTTCTATTTTCATATAGGAAAATATTAGTAAAAGCTTGGATATTACCTGATGATTTACAGATAGTACTATACATTAGCATTTTATGTATCATACTATAAATTTGTTTATCAGCGTAACCATCAAGATTCCACTCATAAATATGTTTACATGAATAGCTATTATTGATAACATATTCTTGTTCTTCATGGAGTGTATCCATAGGAGAAGGACGTCATCGGAAGAATAATATCTGGCACTATTCATAAAGACCGACATGGCACTATTCATAAAGGCCGACATGAACAGTAAATTCACTGTTCACTTTTTTTGTTCACTTTAATCTTTGTCTATTTTTTCCAAATATTGTGTGGGGATTAATCCTTCTTGGATTACATTCAATCCGTATTTCTTAACATTTTTTAAGAAAGTGTTAAAATATAACATAGAAGATAACATAGAAAACAAAATCAAGATCGTGTATACATTATTGATTATAATGGGCATATTTACAAGCATAAGGAAAACCCACTTAAATTATATAACAAATTGGAATTTTACTCGATTAATTTCACGACAACAAATAAATATCTTAAGCCATTGCAAAAGCCAAAACCCTAAAACGCCACACCGGGCTAAAAGCGGGTATAAACGGCTACAAAAGGCTAAGCTTTTATTCATGCCGAATTAATCAAAACCTTGTTATATAAGATTGCCAGTTTTCTGCTCAACCCTTAATCATTATATACACATTCTTAATCCAATACAAGACCATACAATGTATTTAAATTTACCTTCACATTATATTTTAACACTTATATTCTTTTAGCCTATCATTAGGCTAATACTAAAATATTAAAAAAATTTAAACAAAAATAAAATCAACTTACAAACTTAAGTTGTAATCAGTAAGTATCTTATTTAATACCGAAATTTATTACAAAGAAGAAGAGGAGATATAAGGAGAAGGCGATAATTCAAGCGTATCCTCCTTCATTCCAAAATGAAACTATACATAGAGGAAGTCTGAAGGAAAAAACGATAAAAACAAAAAGCAAACAGTGAAAAACGCATAATGGCTACAGTATTTGCCATTTTTCTTAAAGTGAACAGTAAAAGTAACAGTGAATTTACTGTTCATGTCGGCCTTTATGAATAGTGCCATGTCGGCCTTTATGAATAGTGCCAGATATTATTCTTCCGATGACGTCAGTGATGATGTCATTGCTGATGTCATTGCTGATGTATTTGATGATGTTCTCTTTAATCTTTGTCTATTTCTTCCAGTTGTTTCATGAAATGATGAATGTCATCAATATCTTCATTAGGATCTTGTGCATCTTCAGCCATATTTGTTGAGGATGTCATTGATATATCTGATTTGGAGTCATCTAATTTATAACCAAATTTTTTCAATAAGTCTTTCTTCATCTCGGACATGTAATTTTGCAAAATTTCTTTCTTGGAAATTATTCCCTTGACTTTAAGTTTTCCTGAGATACTCTGGAACGGACTTTGAGTGCAATCCGTGTTTAATCTATCTTCTTCAAATTCTTCTATTTGACAAATTTTTGCCTTGATTTCTTGTAGAAGTTCATAACCAAATATTTGGCCTGTCTGTGTATCTTTCTTTGACAATTTTGTCCAAAACTTTGAGAAATATTTTCTCTTAATACAAGGTATATTATCTGTAGTTATATCTACAATAGGAGACCATTTCAAAATCCATGGGATAGAAAATTCCAAAAAGAAATACATTGAACCAGAACATTCTATTAGATGTCCTTGTTTACTTAAATCAGATATTTTGGGAGATATATCTACCCAATGAATATATAATTCTCGGAACTCTTCTGGTAAAATTTTTATAGAAGGTCCATGCAATAACCACCATTGTTGGAACCAATTTGGTATATATTCTAGATGTTTATATACTTCTGGACATACTTTTACAAACCAAGTATGTTTTTGCTTTCTATTTTCATATAGGAAAATATTAGTAAAAGCTTGGATATTACCTGATGATTTACAGATAGTACTATACATTAGCATTCTATGTATCGTACTATAAATTTGTTTATCAGCGTAACCATCAAGATTCCACTCATAAATATGTTTACATGAATAGCTATTATTGATAACATATTCTTGTTCTTCATGGAGTGTATCCATAGGAGAAGGACGTCATCGGAAGAATAATATCTGGCACTATTCATAAAGGCCGACATGGCACTATTCATAAAGGCCGACATGAACAGTAAATTCACTATTCACTTTTACTGTTCACTTTAATCTTTGTCTATTTTTTCCAAATATTGTGTGGGGATTAATCCTTCTTGGATTACATTCAATCCGCATTTCTTAACATTTTTTAAGAAAGTGTTAAAATATAACATAGAAGATAACAGTAAAACAAAACTGAAGACTGTGTATACATTATTGATTATAATGGGCATATTTACAAGCATAAGGAAAACCCTCTTAAATTATATAACAAAATGGAAATTTTACTCGATTAATTTCCGTCGACAAATAAATATCTTAAGCCATTGCAAAAGCCAAAACCCTAAAACGCCACACCTGGGCTAAAAGCGGGTATAAACGGCTACAAAAGGCTAAGCTTTTATTCATGCCAGAATTAATCCAAACCTTGTTATATAAGATTGCCAGTTTTCTGCTCAACCCTTAATCATTATATACACATTCTTAATCCAATACAAGACCATACAATGTATTTAAATTTACCTTCACATTATATTTTAACACTTATATTCTTTTAGCCTATCATTAGGCTAATACGAAATATTAAAAATAAAAATTTAAACAAAAAATAAAATCAACTTACGAACTTAAGTTGTAATCAGTGAGTATCTTATTTAATACCAGAAATTTATTACAAAGAAGAAGAGGAGATATAAGGAGAAGGGCGATAATTCAAGCGTATCCTCCTTCATTCCAAAATGAAACTATACATAGAGGAAGTCCAAAGGAAAAACGATAAAAACAAAAGCAAACAAAGAAAAAAGCGATAATGGCTACGATTTTGCCATTTTTCTTAAAGTGAACAGTAAAAGTAAACAGTGAATTTACTGTTCATGTCGGCCTTTATGAATAGTGCCATGTCGGCCTTTATGAATAGTGCCAAATATTATTCTTCCGATGACGTCAGTGATGATGTCATTGCTGATGTCATTGCTGATGTATTTGATGATGTTCTCTTTAATCTTTGTCTATTTCTTCCAGTTGTTTCATGAAATGATGAATGTCATCAATATCTTCATTAGGATCTTGTGCATCTTCAGCCATATTTGTTGAGGATGTCATTGATATATCTGATTTGGAGTCATCTAATTTATAACCAAAATTTTCAATAAGTCTTTCTTCATCTCGGACATGTAATTTTGCAAAATTTCTTTCTTGGAAATTATTCCCTTGACTTTAAGTTTTCCTGAGATACTCTGGAACGGACTTTGAGTGCAATCCGTGTTTAATCTATCTTCTTCAAATTCTTCTATTTGACAAATTTTTGCCTTGATTTCTTGTAGAAGTTCATAACCAAATATTTGGCCTGTCTGTGTATCTTTCTTTGACAATTTTGTCGAAAACTTTGAGAAATATTTTCTCTTAATACAAGGTATATTATCTGTAGTTATATCTACAATAGAGACCATTTCAAAATCCATGGGATAGAAAATTCCAAAAGAAATACATTGAACTGCAACATTCTATTAGATGTCCTTGTTTACTTAAATCGAGATATTTTGGGAGATATATCTACCCAATGAATATATAATTCTCGGAACTCTTATGGTAAAATTTTTATAGAAGGTCCATGCAATAACCACCATTGTTGGAACCAATTTGGTATATATTCTAGATGTTTATATATTTCTGGACATACTTTTACAAACCAAGTATGTTTTTGCTTTCTATTTTCATATAGGAAAATATTAGTAAAAGCTTGATATATTACGATGATTTATGAGATAGTACTATACATTAGCATTTTATGTATCATACTATAAATTTGTTTATCAACAGAACCATCAAGATTCCACTCATAAATATGTTTACATGAATAGCTATTATTGATAACATATTCTTGTTCTTCATGGAGTGTATCCATAGGAGAAGGACGTCATCGGAAGAATAATATCTGGCACTATTCATAAAGACCGACATGGCACTATTCATAAAGGCCGACATGAACAGTAAATTCACTGTTCACTTTTTTTGTTCACTTTAATCTTTGTCTATTTTTTCCAAATATTGTGTGGGGATTAATCCTTCTTGGATTACATTCAATCCGTATTTCTTAACATTTTTTAAGAAAGTGTTAAAATATTACATAGAAGATAACAGTAAAACAAAACTGAAGACTGTGTATACATTATTGATTATAATGGGCATATTTACAAGCATAAGAAAAACCCTCTTAAATTATATAACAAAATGGAATTTTTACTCGATTAATTTCCGTCGACAAATAAATATCTTAAGCCATTGCAAAAGCCAAAACCCTAAAACGCCACACCTGGGCTAAAAGCGGGTATAAACGGCTACAAAAGGTGTGGAAATATTACTCAATGATCGAGTCTCACGAGGCTTCAACAGGTGCTCACAGGTGCTCAGCAGATTGCTGAGCCTTAGGATTTCGTGCATAATATTTTGTACACCTTATTTAATTGTAAAATTAATTGTAAAAGACATATTAATTGTGAGTCATATAAACAATTAATATGTCAAACTCTAGTTTACTTTATGTCATAGACATAACTTTTACTTTTTACTTTTGCATGCTTGCCGCCCACATCTACATACTCAAGTGGCCACCCAAGCTAGCTAGCTAGTCTCTCTATCTCAATTGTATCTATTTATACATCTTTTTACTCAATGAATAAACTAAGTTGAAGTTTACTCTTGTGTTTATCACATTCTCAAACTCTCTTCATGGTATCGAGCCTTCACTGAGTTCTAAAATCCATTTGCAAAACTCGGTTCTTTTCGTAAAAATGTCAACATTATCTCAAGTTTCATCTTCTTCATGAGACTCACAAATTGCCTCGATTGGGATAATCGAACACTCTTCTTTACAAATCATAAACTTGATGGTAACAATTACTTGCTATGGTCAAGGTCTATGAAAATGTATATCTCCGGCCAGGCAAGATGGGATATCTGCAGGTTCCAAACTCCGCCTCTGCTTGGCCGACCCCAAGTTTGAAGCATGGGACACAGAAAATAACCAAGTCATGACCATCCTCACGAGGTCTATGACAAAAGAGATCGATGAGAACTTCATGATGTATGACATTTGCTAAGGAAATCTGGGACAATGCCGAGACCTTTACTCAAAAAGGACAATACATCTCAAGTCTATGAACTCAAGCTCAGATTCAAAATTGCGACAAGGGATATGTCTCAGAACTCAATACTTTAATCAACTATCTAAGGCATGGCAACACCTAGATATGTTGGAAACTCACCCTGGAATGATGTTAAAGATGTCGCACTCTTTAAAGACATTATCGAGAAAAAGAGAGTATTCAAATTTCTTACTGGACTGAATCCTACTCTTGATGATGTCAGAGGTAGAATTCTTGCTACTAAACCTCTTCCAAATCTCAAATCCATGTTTGCTGAGGTCAAACATGAGGAAAGCAGGAGGAAAGTGATGCTGCTGGACCCCCCTGCTGACAACCCTACTGAAAGTGCCACCTGGCCGATCGTCAGAACCTGCTGAGGCTATCAAGCTTTACAGAAGCCTCGCCGATAAAATCGGGAAGGCTGTTCAGTGACCCCACCGCAAACGCACTAATCACACCAAGGACACTTGATGGAAGCTACATGGCAAGCCTAACTCCTCCAAGACCTCCAGACCTGCCAAGGAAAGTCAGGGCATACACATAAGTGAGGAAGAAGATGACAACAAAGTTGAATGCTCGACTTTTGTCGCATTCAAAGCCTTCCTAACTCAACAAAAGGGAGGTAGTCACTCTACCGACATAGCCTCTCATGCCAAGATGGTAAATTCTACTCATCTATTAGTAATGAAACTGGATTGTTGACTCTGGGCCTCATCCCATATGACTGGTAATAAAAATCTCATTACTCAACTTAAGCCATGTCCCCAAATTCACAATATTAAGACTGGCCGATGGATCTATCTCTAGTGCAAAAGGTTTTGGTCAAAAGACTACTAATAAGATATGCCTGCAGAATGTCCTATTTGTTCCAAAATTAGATTGCAATCTCATATCTCACAAGAAACTTACTAAAGATTTGAACTGGATCGTTGTTTTTAATGAGAATCGATGCACATTCCAGATCATTCCTCAAAGGCGTTGATTGGGACTCGCTAAACCTTGCTCAGTCTGTTTGTGGTCAACCTGCCAAGATGTAAGATCAAGATCGAATCTGCCTCAAACTGCACTCAAAACCTAGACAATATCATGTTATGGCATTATAGACTAGGACATCCCAGTTTTAGTTATTTAAAGTCTATAGATCCCGAATTGTTTAAAGGTTGTAATTTGAATGATCTTCAATGTGATATTTGTCGGGTTTGCTAAACTCACCAAATCATGTATGAAAAATTACCTTACTTACCATCCACACCATTCACCTTAATTCACAAAGTGACGTATGGGGACCTCAAGAGTAAAAAGCATAACAGAAAGAGGTGGTTTGTTACCTTCATGAGATGACCACACCAGAACCACTTGGTTATTTTTAATGAAGGATAAGTCCTGGTTGGACCCATCTTTCAAGAATTTTACAACATGGCCTCCACTCGGTTTGACACTAAGATCAAAATCTTGAAGACCCGACAATGCTCTTGAATATTATGAGTCTCATCTCGCAAATTTCTTGATGGATAAAGGGATTGTCCATATCGGTAGTTGTGTTGAAACCCCTCAAAGAAAATGGGGTTCTTTGAGAGAAAAACAGCATCCGCTTGAAATGGCTAGGTCTATTATGTTTACCACAAATGTTCCAAAATATATGTGGGGTGAAGCCATATTGACTTCCACATACTTAATCAACAGACTTCCCAACAGGTACTAGGCTTCAAAACTCCAATCAAAACCCTACTGGACACACACTCCTTTACCCATCTTATTTCCCGCTACCTCCAAAATCTTTGGTTGTACTGTGTTTGTCTATATCCATGCCCAACACGAAGCAAACTTGATCCCAAAGCTCACAAGTGCATTTTCCTAGGATATGCAAAGGGCAGAAAGGTTACAAGTGCTACTCTCCTTCTGAAAAGAGATTTTACAATTCTATGGATGTAAATTTTTTGAAAGGACTCCCTACTACAGCAAGTCCACTGAGGCAGTCACTGATGGAAACCTGATAGAAATTGACCTAAACCCCTTCCTTCAGCAAACTCTTAACCTCAAAGAACTCCATCGATCCTCAAGAGATGAACCCCAAGACCTACTGACTCACAAAGACCTACTCGATCCTCAAAGAACCAACCGACTCGAGAGCCTGCGATCCTGAGCCCATCGACACTCAAAGAATCTGGCCGATCCTCAACAGTCTACTGACATTGATGACAGACCTATTGCTCTAAGGAAAGGGAAAAGATCATGCACTGATCATTCTATTCATACTTATTTATCTTATGATCAGTTGTCTCCTGTCTTTGCCATGTTTACACAGGACCTGGACTCTCACTCTATCCCTAGAAATATTCGGAGGCCCTTCAAAATGATAAGTGGAAGGTCAGCTTTATTAAAAGCGAGATGATCGCTTCCTGGATAATCATACTTGGGACCTCACAACTCTTCCCAAAGGCAAGAAGACAGCTTAGGCTGCAGATGGTTATTCACTATCAAATACAATGCTGATGGTACAATTGACAAGTACAAAGCCAGATTGGTAGCAAGGGGATTCACTCAAACTTATGGTATTGACTATAAGGAAACTTTTGCACCAGTGGCAAAACTCAACACTGTCAGGGTTCTGATCTCTCTAAGTTGTCCAACTGACTGGCCTCTACACCAATTGGATATCATAAATGCTTTCCTCAATGGTGATCTCACCGAGGAAGTCTATATGAATGTACCTCCCGGTTTTGTCAATCCCCACACTCGGGCAAGGTATGCAAACTCAGGAAATCTCTATATGGCCTGAAGCAATCCCTCAAGAGCCTGGTTTGGAAAACTCACTCTTGTGGGTTAAAGTCTGCTGGATATCATCAATGCAACTCTGATCACACCATGTTTGTCAAGACAACCAACCAGAGGAGGTCCATTCTAATTGTATATGTGGATGATATCATCCCTTCTGGGAAGACTCTACCGAGATCCGAACTTGAAGACTCTCTTGGCAAAGGTGTTCCAAGTTAAAGATCCGGCTACCTCAAGTACTTTCTTGGTATGGAAGTAGCTAGAAACACCAATGGCATTTCGGTCTCCCAAAGGAAGTATGTCTGGACCTCATCAAGGAAATCGGCATCTTTGGGATGCAAACTCTTTGTATCTCCGTAGACCCAGTCATACCCTATTGCATGGTGACATTGTCGCCGAGAATGAACAATATCAAAGGCTTGTAGGCAAACTCATATACCTTTCTCACACAAGACCCGATATTGCATATGGGGTCGATCTGGTCACTCAATTCATGCATTGCCCTCTTGAGCAACATTGGGATGCAAAGAATAGGATATTGAGGTATTTAAAATCCACTCTGCCAAGGCCTGCACTTCACCAAGTCTACTGATAGATCAATCAAGGTCTACACCGATGCCGATTGGGGCTGGATGTCACATTGATGAGAGGTCTACCACAGGCTATTGCTCATATATATGGGGAACTCAGTTACTTGGAGGAGCAAGAAACAACCCATCGTGTCAAGAAGCGGTCTTTGGGTGAACTAAGGGGCACTTGTACTTGGCATTTGTGAAGCTCTATGGCTAAAAAGTGGTACTGATCGAACTTCAAAGAATCAGATCGACAACCTATCACACTCTGTTGTGATAATAATTCACCTTATGCATGGCGGAAAGATCCACCCATCATGATAAAACCAAGCATGTGGACATTGATGTGACACTTTCGAAGGAGAAGATTGATGCCAAGATTATTTAACTCCAAAGATGTTCCTCAAAGCAGATCGAATCGCCGATATTCTTACCAAGGCTATTCCACCTCTTATGTTCAGCAGACTAAGTAGCAAACTTGGTTGCATCAACATATACAGCCCAGTTTGAGGGGGGGTGTGGAAATATTACTCAAACAGATCGAGTCTGAGAGGCTTCGCAGGTGCTCAGCAGGGTGCTCAACAGATTGCTGAGCCTTAGGATTTCGTGCATAATATTTTGTACACCTTATTTAATTGTAAAATTAATTGTAAAAGACATATTAATTGTGAGTCATATAAACAATTAATATGTCAAACTCTAGTTTACTTTATGTCATAGACATAACTTTTACTTTTTACTTTTGCATGCTTGCCGCCCACATCTACATACTCAAGTGGCCATGAAGCTAGCTAGCTAGTCTCTATCTCAATTGTATCTATTTATACATCTTTTACTCAATGAATAAACTAAGTTGAAGTTTACTCTTGTGTTTATCACATTCTCAAACTCTCTTCAAAAGGCTAAGCTTTTATTCATGCCAGAATTAATCAAAACCTTGTTATATAAGATTGCCAGTTTTCTGCTCAACCCTTAATCATTATATACACATTCTTAATCCAATACAAGACCATACAATGTATTTAAATTTACCTTCACATTATATTTTAACACTTATATTCTTTTAGCCTATCATTAGGCTAATACGAAATATTAAAAAAAAAAATTAAACAAAAAATAAAATCAACTTACAAACTTAAGTTGTAATCAGCAGAAGTATCTTATTTAATACCAGAAATTTATTACAAAGAAGAAGAGGAGATATAAGGAGAAGGGGCGATAATTCAAGCGTATCCTCCTTCATTCCAAAATGAAACTATACATAGAGGAAGTCTGAAGGAAAAAACGATAAAAACAAAAAGCAAACAAGAAAACGCATAATGGCTACAGTATTTGCCATTTTTCTTAAAGTGAACAGTAAAAGTGAACAGTGAATTTACTGTTCATGTCGGCCTTTATGAATAGTGCCATGTCGGCCTTTATGAATAGTGCCAGATATTATTCTTCCGATGACGTCAGTGATGATGTCATTGCTGATGTCATTGATGATGTTCTCTTTAATCTTTGTCTATTTCTTCCAGTTGTTTCATGAAATGATGAATGTCATCAATATCTTCATTAGGATCTTGTGCATCTTCAGCCATATTTGTTGAGGATGTCATTGATATATCTGATTTGGAGTCATCTAATTTATAACCAAAATTTTTCAATAAGTCTTTCTTCATCTCGGACATGTAATTTTGCAAAATTTCTTTCTTGGACATTTTTCCCTTGACTTTAAGTTTTCCTGAGATACTCTGGAACGGACTTTGAGTGCAATCCGTGTTTAATCTATCTTCTTCAAATTCTTCTATTTGACAAATTTTTGCCTTGATTTCTTGTAGAAGTTCATAACCAAATATTTGGCCTGTCTGTGTATCTTTCTTTGACAATTTTGTCCAAAACTTTGAGAAATATTTTCTCTTAATACAAGGTATATTATCTGTAGTTATATCTACAATAGGAGACCATTTCAAAATCCATGGGATAGAAAATTCCAAAAAGAAATACATTGAACCAGAACATTCTATTAGATGTCCTTGTTTACTTAAATCAGATATTTTGGGAGATATATCTACCCAATGAATTTATAATTCTCGGAACTCTTACGTAAAATTTTTATAGAAGGTCCATGCAATAACCACCATTGTTGGAACCAATTTGGTATATATTCTAGATGTTTAGATACTTCGGACATACTTTTACAAACCAAGTATGTTTTTGCTTTCTATTTTCATATAGGAAAATATTAGTAAAAGCTTGGATATTACGATGATTTACGAGATAGTACTATACATTAGCATTCTATGTATCATACTATAAATTTGTTTATCAGCGTAACCATCAAGATTCCACTCATAAATATGTTTACATGAATAGCTATTATTAATAACATATTCTTGTTCTTCATGGAGTGTATCCATAGGAGAAGGACGTCATCGGAAGAATAATATCTGGCACTATTCATAAAGGCCGACATGGCACTATTCATAAAGGCCGACATGAACAGTAAATTCACTATTCACTTTAATCTTTGTCTATTTTTTCCAAATATTGTGTGGGGATTAATCCTTCTTGGATTACATTCAATCCGTATTTCTTAACATTTTTTAAGAAAGTGTTAAAATATAACATAGAAGATAACAGTAAAACAAAATTGAAGACTGTGTATACATTATTGATTATAATGGGCATATTTACAAGCATAAGGAAAACCGTCTTAAATTATATAACAAAATGGAATTTTTACTCGATTAATTTCCGTCGACAAATAAATATCTTAAGCCATTGCAAAAGCCAAAACCCTAAAACGCCACACCTGGGCTAAAAGCGGGTATAAACGGCTACAAAAGGCTAAGCTTTTATTCATGCCAGAATTAATCAAAACCTTGTTATATAAGATTGCCAGTTTTCTGCTCAACCCTTAATCCAATACAAGACCATACAATGTATTTAAATTTACCTTCACATTATATTTTAACACTTATATTCTTTTAGCCTATCATTAGGCTAATACGAAATATTAAAAAAAAAATTTAAACAAAAAATAAAATCAACTTACAAACTTAAGTTGTAATCAGCAGAAGTATCTTATTTAATACCAGAAATTTATTACAAAGAAGAAGAGGAGATATAAGGAGAAGGGGCGATAATTCAAGCGTATCCTCCTTCATTCCAAAATGAAACTATACATAGAGGAAGTCCGAAGGAAAAAACGATAAAACAAAAAGCAAACAAAGAAAAAAGCATAATGGCTCTGATGTTGCCATTTTTCTTAAAGTGAACATTAAAAGTGAATAAGTGAATTTTCTGCTCATGTCGGCCTTTATGAATAGTGCCATGTCGGCCTTTATGAATAGTGCCGATATTATTCTTCCGATGACGTCAGTGATGATGTCATTGCTGATGTCATTGCTGATGTATTTGATGATGTTCTCTTTAATCTTTGTCTATTTCTTCCAGTTGTTTCATGAAATGATGAATGTCATCAATATCTTCATTAGGATCTTGTGCATCTTCAGCCATATTTGTTGAGGATGTCATTGATATATCTGATTTGGAGTCATCTAATTTATAACCAAAATTTTTCAATAAGTCTTTCTTCATCTCGGACATGTAATTTTGCAAAATTTCTTTCTTGGAAATTATTCCCTTGACTTTATGTTTTCCTGAGATACTCTGGAACGGACTTTGAGTGCAATCCGTGTTTAATCTATCTTCTTCAAATTCTTCTATTTGACAAATTTTTGCCTTGATTTCTTGTAGAAGTTCATAACCAAATATTTGGCCTGTCTGTATCTTTCTTTGACAATTTTGTCCAAAACTTTGAGAAATATTTTCTCTTAATACAAGGTATATTATCTCAGAGTTATATCTACAATAGGAGACCATTTCAAAATCCATGGGATAGAAAATTCCAAAAGAAATACATTGAACCGCAAACATTCTATTAGATGTCCTTGTTTACTTAAATCGATATTTTTGAGATATATCTACCCAATGAATATATAATTCTCTGAACTCTTCCTCGTAAATTTTTTATAGAAGGTCCATGCAATAACCACCATTGTTGGAACCAATTTGGTATATATTCTAGATGTTTATATACTTCTGGACATACTTTTACAAACCAAGTATGTTTTTGCTTTCTATTTTCATATAGGAAAATATTAGTAAAAGCTTGGATATAATCCCAATAATTATATTTTATAGAAATATTTTTTTCTTGAAAAAGATATTCTTTTTCTTTAAATAAAGATAATCCCCATTCATTTGGGAGATAAATTCTTTTTGTAATAATTTTACTGAAGGTATATTCCTTCTGATCATTAGCTGTAAAATGTGTTATTTCACATTCAGAAGCTTTCAATATATTTTCATAATATGATCGCTGCTTATATGCAGTCGCTGGGAATGGATTATTATCCAAATATTTTTCCATCAATGACCATGGATCATTTTTCTTTTTTATATAATCATCATATTCAATATGGAATATAATTCCTTGTCCTTCATTTTCCTGGTAAGAAGTTATATCTTCTTCTTCTGATATTACCACATTCGCATATGAGGGTATTTCCTCAGTGGCTTTAGCCTTTCCTTTCATTTTTTTATATTCCAGGAATTCATGGTACAATTTATCAGAATTATTATTCTGACTTGAAGAAGATCCAGATATATTATCTGAAATCAAAGTTCTGTTACCATGCTAAACAAGGATATTACCTCGTCCACCTCTGCCACGATAAGGGGTAAATCCCCTCTTCCACGGGATGTCATTCCTGCAAATATTCACGGGTTAAAAAATCAGGCAGACTATTGCCTTCACCCTTTATATGAACAATATCAAAATCAAAAGGGGCTAAATGAGCTTGCCACCTTGCAAACATTTGTTTTGAAACATCATGTTTAAAATCTTTATTAAACATAAATTTAGCAGATTTACAATCTGTATAAATAAGAAATTTCTTATTATATAAATCATCTTGAAATTTTAAAAAACATTTAACAATAGCTAAGATTTCTTTTGCTACTGCAGAGTAATTTTTCTGACTGGTATTCCATTTACCAGAATGAAATCTAACAAGATATATTTGTTTTGTTGTTGGACAAATCTGTTTTAAAATTCCTCCAAAACCAATATCAGAAGCATCTGTTTCAATTATTTTATCCCATATGGGATTAGCTAACATTAAACAAGGTAAATTAGCTACTTTACTTTTAATTGTTTGAACCGCCTTAGTATGTTGATCAGACCAAGGTGTAGGTGATTTTTTTAATCTATCATATAAGATAGCAGCATCTTTGGCTAAATCTTTATAATAGGCAGATATATAATTTAGACTACCTAAAAATCTTTGTAATTGAGTTTTATCCAGAATTATATCTGGAAATTTTGAAGCGAATTCAATGCTACGCTGTATTGGAATAATATTTCCTTTTTCAATATTATGTCCTAAGAATCTAATCTTAGTCTGGAATAAAGACATTTTAGATTTAGATATTACTAACCCATTTTGTATAACAATTTTTCTGAAAATATCTAAGTGTTTAAAATGATTTTCAATTGTTTTTGAAAATACTAAGATATCATCAATATATACTATTATAAATTCACTATAAGGAATAAAAATATCATTCATTATTTTCTGAAATTCAGAAGGAGCATTTTTCAATCCAAACGGCATTACTCTCCATTCGTAATGTCCAAATGGAACATTAAAAGCTGTCTTATATTGGTCTTTTTCAGCTATCTGAATTTGCCAATATCCAGACTTTAAGTCGAATTTAGAAAATATGATAGAATTATAAAGTCTATCTAATAAATCCTTCTTATTAGGAATATGTGATCTTATCCATTTTAAAACTTTATTCAAAGGTTTATAATTTATAACCATTTGAGGTACAGCTCTTTCAATTTCACTATGTTTATTAACATAAAAAGCAATACATGACCATGAAGATTTAGATGGTTTAATTAAACCTTTTTGTAAAAGAGATTCAATTTCTTTTTTACAATGTTCTAAATATTCAGAATTCATTTGACAAGGTCGAGCCTTAGTCGTAATCAAAATCTTCCTCATAAGGAAGTTCAACAATGTGTCTTTTCCTATCCCAAAAAGCATTAGGATGATCATTACATATTTCAATAGAAAATTTATGAAATAAATTATCAATTTTTTCTTTAAGCTTTGGGTTTAAAAGCTTTTCATCAATAGAAAATGTATTAATTTCTTGTTTTAAGAAATTTAAATGTAAATTCTTTTGATCTATAAGATCCTTAATTTGATTGAGAACGTTTGGTATAGATCTAAGTGATAAAATCAAATTTTATCTCTTTACCTTCAAAATGTCCTGTTATACCTTTAGCATTAATATTAGTTAAGTGATATAATTTTTCAATAAATAGTGTTCCAAGTATAACTTGGCTAGTCATATTTTTTACTAATAAAAAACTTGTAGGAATACAAGTATTATTTATACAAATATAAGCTTTAGGAAGTTTAAACTTTATATCAAGTTTTTCATCACCAACATGACTAAGTGTCATAGTAGTTTTTTCAAAATATTGTGTGGGGATTAATCCTTCAAGGATTACATTCATATCCGCACCACTATCAATTAAAGCAATTAATTCACATTTATATGTATTATTAATTAGTAAAGTAATTTTTACATACCATTTTTTAGAAAAGATAATATTTAATTTATTCAAAAAATTATCTTGTTCTAATATAGAAGATAAATCTGGTAAACTAGAACTAGGTTCAACATTAGAATTTACTTTTTGGTATTCAAGAAGTGAAATTCTATCTTCCAAATTTTTATTAGAATTTTTTAATTTTATTATCTCATGTTTAAGATAAGTTATTTCTTTTGAAAGTTCAATTATTGTGGTTGGTTTTTCCACTGATTGTCTATCTTTTAACATTTTTAAAACATTATTCATAGAATAAGGTTCTTGAGAATTTTTAATTTCTTTAGATTCATCAAAATTAGAAGTTGATGGATCTGATTGAATATTATCAATTAACTGAGATCTAAGCTCAGGGTCTTTAATTAATTTAAGAAATTCAAAAATATTATTATTGGTTAAAACATTTATTTCTAAATCTTTAAATTGTGAAAGAATTTTATAAAATTCTTCTCCTTCTTTTTTATCATGTTTTATACATTGAATATTCTGTATACATGATTTACAGCATGCATCTGTATCAGAAGAAGATAAAGATTCATTCATTAATTCTGATATATCATTTTCAGATGATTGTTCATCGGAATTGTCAAAAGACAATTTTTCCGATTCTGAATTAAGAAGTATTTTTGAAAGACTTAATTTTAATTCTTCATTTTGTAAATTATTAATTTTCTTTTTTAATTTACAACGATTAGCATAATGGCCAATCTTACCATATTTAAAACATGTTTTATCTGTTTTATTATTTTTCTTAAATTCTCTTTTTTCTAATTTCTTTTTAGAAAATTTCTTTTTCTTTTTCCCTTTATAAAAAGGATCAGAAGATTTTTCTGATTTATCTTTCTTCCTATCTTTTAAAGACGTTTTAGAAGAAGATGGCATATCCATACCAAATTGATCACAAAATCTACCCAATTGTGATTTTTCAGATAAATTCTGTCTTTTAATTTGTTGACTTAATTTAGTTAAATAATGCTATTATTATGTTGTAAGGGTATTTGTGTAATTCACCATATGTGCTGAGGTGTTCTATCTAGATAAGATCTTGTATTGGATTGTGTGTAGAGTTTGTTACACAATCTTACTATATGTACATTGCCTTGCAGTCTTTCCTAATTAATGAGAATCAGTTTATTCCATCACTAAATTCCAACTTGGTATCGGAGCCAAAATGGCTGATGCCACCGCTTCCACGGCGGCTCCGCCCATCGTCTCCACAATGGCGCTGCCCGTCACTGCAACTCCGACCATTACAAATGTCACAAATAACCCAAATACTCCACCCCAAACCTCAACACTCAACTTTGGTAACTTCTCGATCGGAACCTCTGTTGAATCGCTGTTCCCGTCGTCAGCTCTGAGGTCGATTTCTCATCTGTCATCCACCCTCCCTCCGATCCCGTCCATTCTCAGCTCCACTTCCCCATTTCCGCCGCTCACAGCCATTCCTGCACCAAATACTCTCCTGGGTGGCAGTCTGAACCAGACATGCAATGTCAAACTAGATCGATCCAACTATCTTTTGTGGAGATCTATTGTACTGCCGATTATCCGGGGCCATCGATTAGAGGGGTATGTTCTTGGCACTAAGTCTCCCCCAGCTCGCTTCTTGCCTGGACTCAGTGGCAACATTGGATCTGAAGTTCCCAATCCACTGTATGACAACTGGCTTACCACTGATCAACTTCTCATGGGCTGGCTCATGGGATCGATGACAGAACAAGTTCTTGTTGAAATGGTGGGATGTGAATCCGCTTATGACGTCTGGAACACTCTGGAGGTGCTGTTCAATAATCGATCGGAATCAAGAATGCTGGAGTACAAGGAAGCCTTAACAAAGACTGAAAAAGGTGCTAAGTCCATGGTGGATTATCTTGCACTTATGAAATCTTATTCTGATGGTCTTACTTCAACTGGATATCCTATCTCTAAGGCCGAACTCATACTGGCTACTCTGGGGGGCCTTGGCAAAGATTATGAATCGGTTATTGTTAATATCACATCCAGGATAGGGTCTCTCTCATGGCAAGAGGTGCAATCACAGTTAATCACTCATGAGAGGCTCCTTGCTCGGTTTAATCCTAGTTCAGGTCTTGATTTGAGTCAGGCTTCAGCTAATCTTGCTGCTAATCACTCTGGAAGCCCTAGATCATCCTACAGACCGTCCTCCAATGATGGTGGCCGAGGCAGAGGCAATAGAGGAAATAGAGGTAGGAACAACAGAGGTGGTTATCAAGGTAATGGGGGTGGAAACAGAGGAGGCTACCAAGGAAATGCACCCAGGCCAACCTGCCAAGTCTGTAATCGAGTTGGACATATAGCTGCTGACTGCTACTACAGGTATGATTCTAATTACACTAGAGCACACTACAACTCTGGATAGGCTTCAAGACCTAGTGGAAACAGGCATGCAGCTTACTTTGCCTCCCCTGAAAGTGTGAGTGATGCAAGCTGGTATGCAGATAGTGGTGCTACTAACCACATAACTTCAGATTTGAACAGCCTGCAGCTGAGCCAGGGCTATGAAGGATCAGACACTGTCACAGTTGGAAATGGTGAGTCTCTTTCAATTAGACATATAGGTACCTCTGTGATTCCCACTACACACACTGACTTGAATCTCACCAACATCCTTCATGTTCCACACATCCCAAAAAATCTTCTAAGTGTTTCTAAGTTAACCACTGATAATCATGTGTTCATGGAATTTCACTCTGACTATTGTGTTGTTAAGGACAAAACTACAGGGAAAACTCTTCTGGAAGGAACTCTTAGAGATGGATTGTACCAGCTGCAGTTTCCAAGCTCCCTTCACTCCAAAAAGCCTAGACTGAAGTCTACTTCAATCGAGTCTCATTGTAATAAGTTCAATTTGTTTAAGTGTTGAGTCTAATGTATCGATCTAGTCGGTTTCTAGTAGCAAGTCTGAGTCTGTAGCCAATCTTTGGCATAGAAGGTTGGGACACCCATCCTTTCAGGTTCTTAAGTCTGTTCTAAATGATTGTAATGTGAATCTTAATAAAAAGTTTGATTTCTGTGATGCCTGCCAATTTGGCAAACTTCATGCCCTGCCCTATCCCACCTCCACTACTAAATCTGTTAATGTCCTTGATTTGATACACTCAGACTTGTGGGGACCTGCACCTATACCCTCTTCAAATGGTTATGTTTACTATATCATCTTTGTTGATGACTTAACCAGATTCACATGGATATATCCTTTAGTTAACAAATCTGATGCTTTACAAACCTTTATCACTTTTAAAACTCTTGTGGAAAAACAACTTAACACCCCCATAAAATGTGTCCAATCTGATTGGGGGGTGAGTTTAGACCCTTTGCTACTTATTTGAAGGATCAGGGGGTAGTCTTTAGGCATTCATGTCCTCATGCTCATGGTCAAAATGGCACAGTAGAAAGAAAACACAGGCATGTAGTTGAAGTTGGCCTCACTCTTTTAGCTCAGTCATCTATGCCCTTGACTTACTGGTGGTCAAGTTTTCAATATGCTGTCTACATCATCAATAGGCTTACCACTCTTGTTCTCAAAAACAAATCACCCTTTGAGTGTCTTTATCATAAGAAACCTGATTTAACTCTTATTAAAGTGTTTGGCTGCAGTTGTTTTCCCTACCTAAGACCTTTCCAAAAACAGAAGTTTCAATTTCACACCAAGAAATGTGTGTTTCTAGGAGTGAGTCCAGATCACAAGGGGTATTTATGTCTAGATGTCACTGGTAGGATCTATGTCTCAAAGGATGTTATCTTCAATGAGCATGAGTTTCCTTATCAAAAACTGTTTCATCCTACTTTTGATTCCACCTCCAATGCTTCTTGTGCACCCTCCTATTCTATTCATGTTCCCTTCATTCATCCTGCTGAAACTGCTGCTGGTACAGACATAAACAAAGGACCTTCAATCACAAATCTCACTCCCACTGTCCTACCTGGTACTCAAGACACCATACCTAGAGTTCACATCACACCACACTCCTCCACCATCAACACCACAGTCAAATGACTCACAGTCCAGTGACACCTCCAGGAACACTTCTATCAGTCCTGAACCATCACCAATACACAGCCCTTCTTCACCAACACGCAGCTCTCATTCTAACTCCAACAATACTATCAACAGTACCATACCTCCTGTCAATCACCATCCTATGCAAACTAGGAGCAAAAGTGGCATTGCCAAACCCAAAACCTTCTCCTACTTGTCTGTGAAAGATTCCACATCCTATCCAACTGAACCAGCAACAGTGTCTGAGGCCATCAATCAGCCTAAATGGCTTCACGCAATGAAGGAGGAATATGCAGCTTTGCTGAGGAACCATACATGGGATCTAGTTCCTGCACAACCACAGCAACATCTGATTGCCAACAAGTGGATCTTCAAACTGAAATTAAAACCAGATGGGTCTATATTAAAGCACAAGGCTAGACTTGTAGCCAAGGGGTTCCTTCAAACACCTGGTGTGGATTATGAAGAGACTTTCAGTCCTGTAGTCAAAGCATCAACAATCAGAGTTGTCCTAGCTGCTGCTGTGTCCTTAAACTGGCCCATAAATCAGATAGATATCAACAATGCCTTCCTGAATGGCACTCTATATGAAGATGTTTTCATGCCTCAACCAGAAGGGTTCAAGGATCCCAATAAACCATCTCATGTTTGTCATCTAAGGAAGGCCCTGTATGGTTTAAAACAGGCCCCTAGGGCATGGTTTGAAGAATTAAGACAACAGCTCCTTTCCTGGGGTTTTACACAAGCAAAATCTGACACATCATTGTTTGTCTACAAGCACCAGAACACACTGATGTACCTGCTGGTCTATGTTGATGATATCCTGATTACTGGGAATTGTCCTTCACTCATAAACAGTTTATTGGCAAGCTGCATTGCAGGTTTGCTTTGAAGGACCTAGGGCCATTGACACATTTCCTGGGCTTCCAAGCACATAGGAATGCTGGTGGTTTGTACCTTAATCAGCAGCTGTATGCCACACAGCTAATCAAGAGGTTACAGATGGAGCACCTTAAACCTGTTTCAACTCCCATGGCCACTGGGGTTGATTTTAATTCAGAAGATTCTGATCCTATGGAGAATCCCACCATGTACAGAAGTATTCTTGGGGCACTTCAATACCTCACATATACCAGACCTGATCTTACCTATGGAGTAAATCAACTCAGTCAATTTATGCACAAGCCCAGACTTATACACTGGCAAGCCCTCAAAAGAATGCTCAGGTATGTCAAAGGTACTTTACATTATGGCCTTCACTTTCAACCCAGCACCTCTCTTCATATTAGTGGTTTTAGTGATGCTGATTGGGCATGTGATACAAAAGACAGAAGGTCAGTAGCAGGTTACTGTGTCTATTTAGGAGAATCACTGGTTTCTTGGAGCTCAAAGAAACAGCATGTTGTGTCTCGGTCAAGCACAGAGTCTGAGTACAGAGCTCTTGCCCAACTAGCTGCAGAAATACAGTGGTTGAAATCTGTTATGCATGAACTACACCTACCAGTTTCTTCAACTCCAACAGCTTGGTGTGACAACATAAGTGCTAATCATCTTGCACACAATCCTATGTTTCATTCCAGGACTAAACACATAGAGATTGATGTGCACTTTGACAGAGATCAAGTCCTACAAAACAAACTTCAAGTGAAATACATTCCTTCATGTGATCAAGTTGCCGACTGCCTAACAAAGCCACAGTCCAGCACCAAATTCAATCAAACCAGAGCCAAACTCAATGTAGTTGACACCACCTTGAGTTTGAGGGGGGAAGTTAAATAATGCTATTATTATGTTGTAAGGGTATTTGTGTAATTCACCATATGTGCTGAGGTGTTCTATCTAGATAAGATCTTGTATTGGATTGTGTGTAGAGTTTGTTACACAATCTTACTATATGTACACTGCCTTGCAGTCTTTCCTAATTAATGAGAATCAGTTTATTCCATCACTAAATTCCAACTAATTTTATTTCATTACATAGGGCTAAACCCTCTTGAATAATTGTACCTATTAATTTTCCATAGGTATAATCATCATAAGGATTATTAAGAAAATCTTTTCTTAAATTTTTCCTAACCTTTTCAGCAAATAAATAAGGTAATCCATCAATAAATTTGGATTTCCAATGAGAGCTATTACTCTCTGGTAATTCCATAACTCTATTAAGAAAAGTATCTTTATACCATCTAAAATCTGTAAGTGTTTTACACCTTAAATTTTGTAATAGAGTACGAATATTTTCGCAATTATCAGATATTCTACCTGTGAAATGTTCAAGTATTGTAGTTACTAAAGTATAGACTACATTTTCAATTACATTATTGTGGAAATACTATGGTTAATATTACATTATTATTACACTCATAACATGTTACAATGTAACGTGTTACTTTTTATCAAGGGACATATTAATTGCATTGAATAAACAATTAATATGTCCTAATAGTCATAAAGTAACTATCCTTTGTCCTATTATGTAATAGCATAGACATAGCCGACTCTAGCATTTATTGTAGCCGGCTCTAGTTACTTTTACTTTACTAGCTAGGATCCTCTCTTGTAAGGATCCTCTCTGTATCTATTTATACTCATTCTTTCAACATGAATAAAGAAGTTGAAGTTTACTCTTGTGTTTATCACATTCTCAAACTCTCTTCATGGTATCGGAGCCTTAAAATCCTCGAACCCATTGCAAATTCTCGGTACCTCTTTGAATCAAGAATGTCTTCATTATCTCAAGCTTCCTCACCTCTCGCTTGAGTCCCACTACCTCAGCAGATCAGGGTCACTGACTCTTCATCTTACACAAATCATAGACTTGATGGCAACAACTACTTGCTATGGTCAAGGCCTATGAAAATGTACATCTCTGGACAAGGTAAGATGGGATACTGTCCGCTCTAAACTCCGCCTCTTGAAGATGACCCAGGTTTTGAAGCATGGGATACTACTAATAATCAAGTCATGACCATTCTCACAAGATCAATGACAAAAGAGATTAGTGAGAACTTTATGATGTATGATAATGCAAAGGAGATCTCAGATAATGCCAGGATCTTTACTCCAAGAAAGACAATACATCGTAAGTGTATGAACTTGAAGCTCAGATTCAAAATTGCAGACAAGGAGATATGTCTGTAACTCAATACTTCAACCAACTGTCTAGGGCATGGCAACACCTAGACATGTTGGAAACTCACCCCTGGAATGATGTCAAGGATGCTGCCCTTTATAAGGACATTATTGAGAAAAAGAGAGTATTCAAGTTTCTTCTTGATCGAATCCTACTTTTGATGATGTTAGGGAAGAATCCTTGCAACAAAACCTCTCCCCATCTTCAAATCCATGTTTGTTTGAAGTCAAACATGAGGAAAGCAGGAGGAAAGTGATGTCACTTGAACTCCCTCGCCGACGACCCTACCGAGAGTGCTACCTCACCGACCATCGTGAAGCTCACGAGGTTACCGAGGCGTCAGGAAGCCTCACCGATAGAATCGAAAGTTGTTCATGAGCACCGCAAACGCACAAATCACACCAAGGACACTTGCTTGGAAGCTACATGGCATGCCTAAATCCTCAAACCTACCAGGAAAGTCGAGGCGTGCATGTCCATGAAGAGAGAATGACAACAAGTTGAATGCTCGGTTTGTCGCATTCAAAGCTTTCCTCACTCAACAAAAAGAAGGTAGTACCTCTCTACCGACACGGCTACTCAGGCTAGTGCGAGGTAAATTCTACTCTTCTATTAATAATGAAACATGGATTGTTGATTCCGGGGCCTCCTCCCATATGACTGGTAATAAAACCTCATAACTCACCTTGTGCCATGTCAACAAATTCACAATGTTAAGACTGGCATTGATGGATCTATCTCTCGTGCAAAGGTTTTGGAAATGTTAAACTCACTAACAAGATATGTCTAAAATATGTCCTATTTGTTCCAAAATTAGACCAATCTCATATCTGTCACAAGAGACTTGCAAAAGATTTAAATTGGATCTGTTGTTTTTAATAAGAATCGATGCACTTTCCAGACCCTTCTTCACAGAAGTGATTGGGAGGGCTAAACCACCTTAGGATTGTATGTGGTCGACCTCGCCAAGATGTAAGATCAAGATCAATCGCCTCAAAGACCGCAATCAAACCTTAGATAATATCATGTTATGGCATTATAGACTAGGACATCCAAGTTTTGGTTATTTGAAGTCCAGTAATTCTGAATTATTTAAAGGATGTAATGTGAATGATCTTCAATGTGATATTTGTCAATTTGCCAAACTTACCAAATCTGTATGCCAAACTACCTTATTTGCCTTCCACACCTTTCACTTTAATTCATAGTGATGTATGGGGACCTTCAAGGGTAAAAAGTATAACAGAAAAAGGTGGTTTGTCACTTTCATTGATGATCATACCAGAACACATGGATGTTTTTAATGAAGGATAAATCAAGTTGGACCGATTTTTCAGAATTCTACAACATGATCTCTACTCAATTTGACACTAAGATCAAGATCTTAAAGACGATAATGCTCTTGAATACTATGAGTCTAACCTCATTAAGTTCTTGATGAATAAGGGATTGTCCATATCGGCGAGCCATGTGGAAACACCTCAACAAAATGGGGTTCTTGAGAGAAAAACAGCACCTACCGGAGATGGCTCGATCAATCATGTTCACTACCCATGTCCCAAAGTATATGTGGGGTGAAGCTATATTAACTGCCACATACTTAATCAACAGACTTCCCAGCAGAGTGTTAGGCTTCAAAACTCCTATCCAAACCCTCCTGACCACACACTCCTGCCCTCATCTTATTTCCCAATTACCACTAAAAATCTTTGGTTGTAATTGTATTTGTTTATATCCATGCCCAACACAGCAAAAACTTGATCCCAAAGCTCACAAGTGCATTTTCCTAGGATATGCAAAGGACAGGAAAGGTTACAAGTGTTACTCTCCTTCTGAAAAGAGATTTTACAATTCTATGGATGTGAAATTCTTTGAAAGGACTCCCTACTACAAAGAAGTCCACTTTGGCGATCATGGAAACTCGATTGAACTTGACCTAAATCCTTTCCTCAAGAAAACTCTTGAACCTCAAAGACTTAATCGACTCTCAAAGATCCTCATCGATCCTCAAAGAACCTCCCGAACTGAGTCTCATCGACCCGAGCCTCTTTGAACCAGAGACTCACGACACTCAAAGAACTCTTCGAGTCACAACAGATCGAACCTCAAGACTTAATCGACTCTCAACGACTGACGCGTTGATGATGCACCTATTGCTATCGGAAGGGAAAGAGATCTTGCACTCACGATCACTCTATTCATAATTATCTATCCTATGATCAGTTATCACCTGGTTTTGCCATGTTTACACAGGACTTGGATTCTCACTCTATTCCTAAGAATATACAGAAGCTCTCCAACATGATAAGTGGAAGGCAACTGTCAAAACTTGAAATGACTGCTCTCCTTGACAACCATACTTGGGACCTCACCACTCTCCCACATGGAAAGAAGACAATCAGCTGCAAATGGCTGTTCACTATCAAGTACAATGCTGATGGTACTATTGACAAATACAAAGCTAGACTGGTTGCAAGGGATTCACTCAAACATATGGCCTTGACTACAAGGAAACCTTTGCACCTGTGGCAAAAACTAAACACTGTCAGGGTACTGATCTCAATTGCTGTCCAACTTGACTGGCCTCTACACCAATTGGATATCAAGAATGCTTTCCTAAATGGTGACCTTACTGAGGAAGTCTATATGAATGTGCCTCCTGGTTTTTCCAACACTCACACTCAAGGGAAAGTTTGCAAATTGAGGAAATCTCTATATGGCCTAAAGCAGTCCCAGGAGCCTGGTTTGGCAAACTCACCACTGTGGTTAAAGGCTGCTGGATACCATCAATGCAACTCAGATCACACAATGTTTATCAAAACAACAAACCGTAAAAGGTCCATTCTTATTGTCTATGTGGATGATATCATCCTTCTTCGGTGATGACCTCTTTGAGATCCAACACTTGAAGACCTGGCCGGCAAAAGTATTTCAAGTTAAAGATTTGGGCTACCTCAAGTACTTTCTTGGTATGGAAATAGCTAGAATGCACCCGGGGTATATCTGTTTCACGAGGAAGTATGTCTTGGACTCTTTGAAGAATCGCATCTTTGGGATGCAAACTGCTCAGATCCCCAGTAGACCCTCTCAAAGTAATACCTCTTTGCATGGTGACATTGTTGTCGAAAGGATCAATATCAAAGACTTGTAGGAAACTCATTTATCTCGTCCCATACAAGACTGATATTGCATATGGCGTCGATCTGGTTAGCTGGCTTCATGCATTGCCCTACTTGAGCAACATTGGGATGTCAGTGAACAGATATTGAGGTACCTGAAGTCCACTCCTGGCCAGGGCTTACATTTCACCAAGTCTCCTGATAGATCAATCAAGGTCTACACTGATGCCTGATTGGGCTGGATTCACATTGACAGTAAGATCTACCACAAAGCTATTGCTCATATGTATGGGAAACCTAGTTACTTGGAGAAGCAAGAAACACCTCTTGTGTCAAGCGATCTTTGGTCAAGCCGAACTCAGGGCACTTGTACTTGGCATTTGTGAAGCTCGTGGCTAAAAGGGTACTCACCGAACTTCAAAGAACCTCTTGACAGAACCTATCACACTCTGCTGTGACAATAATTCACCTTTTATGCATGGCGGAGGATCCACCCATCATGATAAAACCAAACATGTGGACATTGATGAGACACTTCCTAAAGGAGAAGATTGATGCCAAGATTATTCAACTCCAAGATGTTCCTCAAGCAGATCGAATCGCCGATATTCTCACCAAGGCCATACCACCACTTATGTTCAGCAGACTGAGTAGCAAACTTGGCTGTATAAACATATACAACCCAGTTTGAGGGGGGGTGTGGAAATACTATGGTTAATATTACATTATTATTACACTCATAACATGTTACAATGTAACGTGTTACTTTTATCAAGGGACATATTAATTGCATTGAATAAACAATTAATATGTCCTAATAGTCATAAAGTAACTATCCTTTGTCCTATTATGTAATAGCATAGACATAGCCGACTCTAGCATTTATTGTAGCCGGCTCTAGTTACTTTTACTTTACTAGCTAGGATCCTCTCTTGTAAGGATCCTCTCTTGTATCTATTTATACTCATTCTTTCAACATGAATAAAGAAGTTGAAGTTTACTCTTGTGTTTATCACATTCTCAAACTCTCTTCAATTATTATTTTCTTGCTTAACTGTATTTAAGATATGATCTTGTGGTAGAAGGAGTTCGGCCGTTACTTCCGATCTCTAGGAGCCGATTCCGCTGTCCATCAATCTCGAACAAAGCTCATCTCCAATCTTATTCCCCACACGCATAATAACCAGATAACTATTATAGAATCCTGAATAATAAAGGCTCGAATCTTTATCATTTAATGCTAATATTTGAATACCATAATTATCTCCTATAATCATGGAGATCACTCAGTCATAATCTTTTTCCTTAAGGAGTACGTTAATCAGTGTCAATCACAGACATGCAACCTAAAACCCTAGGGCTTAAGCCCCTCTATATAAACTGTCCTTAAGGAACTACGAAGACTTGATTCCAATTGAACCATTGGATACGTAGGCAACTTGATCATTATCAAGTGCAGTCTAAAGCAAATCAAATCCCCCCTCCATCATCGTTTTTTCTGTGTTCTTGAAGCGCTCTTAGGTCATAATCAAGGAGGCGAATTTACAAGATTACCCTGACGATTTTTGGATCGTCAATTGGCGCTAAAAGGAGGGACTTCTGTTGATTGATAATCCCAGGAAAAGCTTCAAGACAAACATGGTGACTACACGACAACAGGCTGCTAATGGTAATGGTGCTAACAACGCATCAGAGTCAGATGCTAACAACCAGGATCAGCCGCAGCAGGAAAATACCTCTCTCAATGCAACTCATCAGGGGCTAATTGATCAACTTGTAGCTTTAGACGAATCCACAAAAGCTGCTGTTCTCAATGCCGTCTTGGCAGAAGAGGATGAAGAGGATGAGGACTGGGAAGGCCTGGAAGAAGAAGGTCCCCTCAATGAAAATCCGCAAGGTATGAATCACTCAAACGGGGACTCATCTGGGGAAAATTCCCAGACCCCAGAACCAGAGGAAGAAGATGATCCCAGCGACGGGTCATGGCAGCCAACACCTCCCCCGCAGCGTAAGAATAGCAGGAAAGAGAACCGGTCGTCATCCACAAACCTTCAAAGGCAATTGGTCGTCTCACAAGCCATGGAAGCAGCTCGCGCCGAACTTGAGGCGATAGCAGGGAGAAAATCGACGCTCTTGGCACTCGAGTCCCCTTTTTCCGAACAGATCGATAATTATCCGCGCCCGGCAAGGTTCAAGATCCCCAAATTGGAACCCTATGACGGAACCAAGGACCCCCAGGACCACCTGTTTCAATATCTCACGCACATGAATCTCGACTGTGCCCCCGAGGAGATGAAGTGCAAAGCATTCCCCACGCTACTCACTGCGCGAGCCCGGGAATGGTTCAAGAAGATACCCCTAAGGACGATCTACAGCTTCGACACATTGGGGAAGATGTTCCTTAACGCATTCATCACCGCCAAGCCGTTCCAAAAGAATGCTACCCATCTGTTCGCCTTCAAGCAGAAAAAAAGACGAGACAGCGCTGCAATACCTTAAGCGGTTCAGTGAAGAATCGCTGCAAGTTCGGGACGCTGACGATCAAGTCCGAATCGCATCGCTGGTGGCAGGGTTACGCAAAGGTAGATTATACGCTAAACTGAGCAGCAGGCTCCCCACCACCATGGAAGAGTGTCTGGAGGTGGCATTTAAGCATTGTCAAGGCGAAGAAGCTAACCGGGTAAAGCGAGAAGTGGAGAAGTCCGATCCCAATAAGGACAAGTCAGTAGATCCCTCCGGCAACAAGAGAAAGTCATATGGAGATCGTGCAAGTGGTTCGGCCACGGACCGACCCGAGAAGAAAAATGCTTTGCAGCCGAGAGACTTCCCTACATTAAACCGGCCTAGAGAACAAGTATTGGCGATCATGGAAAGAAAGGGTTTGGCGAAAACTCCTACGCCACTTCGACGCCCCTTGAAGAGAGACCAGAGCAAGTTTTGTACTTACCATCAAGACATTGGACATGAGTTGGATAACTGCAGGGACTTCCACCGTGATGTGGAAGCAGCGATTGCAGAGGGAAAGCTAGATGAGGTCGTGGATCGACCCCGATATGGCGAACGTCGAGGACAGCGAGACTATCAGCAAAGAAGCTACAGTCGCGGCCGACAGGGCGAGCCCCAGAGAAGAAGAGATCCTTCTCCCGACAAAGGTCAGTAGGCAGACAACCACCCTATCAACACTAGGGCTGTAAATGAACCTAAGTATTCGATTCGAAAAAAGCTCGATTCGGGCTCGGTTCATGGGTTCGAACTTCGAGCCAAACCTTACAAATTAGATATTCGGTGGTCGAGCCGAACATGTTCGAACATGTTCGGCTCGGATATCATAAATTCATATACAGTTCGAGCTGAACATGTTCGAACACAAAATTTTGAATTTTTTTTAAAACCAGTTCGAGCCGAACATGTTCGAACGGTTCGACATGTTCGAGCCGAACCGAGCCGAGCTTTTTTCCCTAAAATTCCAGGCCGAACCCAATCCGAATAATGAAAATATAAGGCTCGGCCATTTCGAGCCGAGCCGAGCCTAAGGTTCGAACACACCGAGCCGAGCTCGAACCCTTCCAGGGTTCGGTAGGGTTCGGCTCGTTTACAGGCCATTCAACACCATTAACACCATTATGGGAGGCCCTGGCAACAGTTTAGAGATCAGCAATTCAAGTGCCTGAGTGGGCAATGGGCAGACTGCCAGGGGAAGCCGAGTCCCCTTTCAAGAGGTAGGCTATGGGCCGAGGGATCCTCTCCCCCTGATCCCTAATAATGAAGGACTGGTCATTGAAGCTGTGGTCAACAAGAATCTGGTTAAGAGAGTTTGCGTGGACACGGGTAGCGCAGTGAACGTTCTTTACTTTACAGCTTTTCAAGCAATGGGTCTCAAGGAATCCGAGCTCATACCGGTCTCAGCACCCCTGTTCGGATTTGCCGGTCCCCCAATCCACCCACTAGGAATGGTTCGGCTTGCGACGACATTCGGCAATGATTCATCAGGAATGACTCTCATGGTAAATTATGTCGTGGTCAAATCTCCATCAGCGTACAACATCATTTTGGGAAGGCCCGCCCTGATCGATCTACGAGCCATAATCTCCCCAGCACACATCAGCTTGAAATTCCCGACCGGTAAGGGGTCGGTCGAAATTAAAGGAGATTTGGAGGTCGCCCGAAGCCGCTATGCGGCAACCATTAAAGGCAAAGGGATCACTTTTGCCTGATGCGTTCAGCAAGTCTTTATTTATTATCGTTTTTTGCAAACTATCTTACTTTCTGCATTTTAGTTCTCGCTCGTACTTTCTTATCATTTGTTGGGATTTTCTCTATGTCATTTACTTCCTGTCCTTAGTGTTGGATATTATTTTCCGATTAGTCACGTCTTTGTCTGGTCTCAATGTGGCCACTTCTTGATTCTTACACTTCGTGAATTGCACAAACACCTATACTGCGCAGTAAAGCTTTACGCGAGAAGTCAGTCCGACCTGGCCCGGCTCGCCTCACCCATAAACGAGAAGTCAGCGCTAGTCTGGCCCCGCTCGTCATTAAAAAATACACGTGAAATGCCAGTCTAACGTGACCCAGATCGCCACGCTCATAAACGAGAAGTCAGCACCAGCCTGGCCCCGCTCGTTCAAAAAAAAAACTTCTTATAAACAGTCAGTTCAAAAGCCGAATTTAACGAAGGAATTGGGGGCAAATTTACCTGAAATCAACTAAAGTCTAACAGTTAAACCCATGCTTTAGATTGCCCCCACCTTTATCTTTTATTTTAGTTTAGGCGATCGATCCAGATCGGCTCTCCGAGCTCTAGATCATCTCGCCCTTTATATTTTCTTTTAGTTTAGGCGATCGATCCAGATCGGCTCTCCGAGCTCTAGATCATCTCGCCCTTTATCTTTTCTTTTAGTTTAGGCGATCGATCTAGATCGGCTCTCCGAGCTCTAGATCATCTCGCCCTTTATCTTTTCTTTTAGTTTAGGCGATCGATCTAGATCGGCTCTCCGAGCTCTAGATCATCTCGCCCTTTATCTTTTCTTTTAGTTTAGGCGATTGATCTAGATCGGCTATCCGAGCTCTAGATCATCTCGCCCTTATAATTTCATTTCATTAGTTTAGGCGATCGGTCTAGATCGGCTATCCGAGCTCTAGATCCTCTTGCCCTTATAATTTTATTAGTTTAGGCAATCGATCTGGATCGGCTATCCGAGCTCTAGATCCTCTCGCCCTTATAACTTCATTTCATTAGATTAGGCGATCGATCTAGATCGGCTTTCCTCTCGCCCTTAAACATCTTTGGATGATCATCTCGGATTCGCCTTCCGGACTCTTTATCCTCTCATCTTAGTATGAGGCTGAACTCAAACTCTCACTTACAATCCGATCAGTTACAATAAAACAAAGAAAATATGCCATTCACCATATAATAGTGAACATCATATTGGGGGCAACAAACAACCCCCGACAAACAGCACAAACATACCCATAATTTAAAATTTACAAAAACAAAATAAATTCTTCATTAGTCATGAGTAAAAGTCATAGTACATAAACTTCCTTTTCAAAATAAAAACAAAAAATAAACTAAGAGTCAGGAGCAGGACTCTTTTGGGAATCAGAGGCCGGAGCCGACCCGGACGCCGCCGGTTGGGTAACATACTTATCCACTATGTCTACCCCTGCTCGGAAATATTTGGCGCGTTCGGTGTAGGCCACGTCCATCCCCTGTTTATAGTAAGCCCTCTTAGGAAGGGCATCCAGTGCAAGTGCAGGGAACTGAACCCTCGCTTCATCCACCCCCAAGGTGTACCCATGGTTAAGAATGGGAATCAGTAACACCTTAAGAGCCTCGGCGAAATCACCCGAAGCCTTATACTCCCACACGGCCTCGGCGCACCGAGCCGCAACATTGGCCTCCAGATCGGCCACTCTCGCGTTGAGGTTCCCGACCTCCTGCTCCATTCCCTTCCTCTCTTCGGCCAGCTCGCTCTCAGCAGCCTTCAACTCCTTCTCCTGAGCCTGGAGCTGGGCTTGCAGGGTCTTTATCTCTGCATCCTTAGGACGGATAGTTGCCCTAAGCTCATCCCTGGTCTTCCTCAGTTCGGCAATCTTGTCCGATTAGGCAGCCAGGTCGGCCGAGGCTTTGCCTAACCTCTTAAAAACTTCCTGGCCGATCGTGCCACCCTGAACAAATATAGAACGTCAGGACCGTCGGAACTTGAACCACTAGAAAGAAAGAAACGAGCAACACTTACCAATTCTACTGTTTTGCATCCCAGGATCGCCAGGTCCTCGTTAGACATGCTACTGACCCGTTCCTGCTCGAAGGTCCCCTCATGACCTTCCTTAGGGGCCTTCGACTTGCTCTTGTTTGAAGACCGACCTTCTTGAGAGTTCGGCCTTTGTCGAGTTGGTTTTTTGGGAACCAACCCCCTTTCTGTAACCTCCCCAGGGGTGTCCACCCTGGTTGCCTCGGTGGGAGGAATCGAGGCTGAGGCGTCCGCACCCTCCGTGGTCGGATCCTCCGCAGATATCTCTCGAACGGATGGGGTTGGCACAGTTTGGCGACCCGCCACTTCTCTCTCTGCCCCGGCCATTAGATCAGCAAAATCAGCCACTGCGTACACCGATAGAGAGATTAGCCAAAGAGGAAACACAAATATGCTAACAAATATAAAGTACAACATAAGTAAACCCTACATAGCTTCCATTCGGCCTTAGTGAACTTCACATAAGGTTCGGGGCCCGAATCCCCCAACCGAGCTGCCTCTATCAGGTTGTCGTACAAATTTTGCCATTCAATAGAGTACCCCGACCTTCGAATCTTCTCCACCCAGGATTCTGGCATATCTGGGCGTTCATCCCCCTCCAGATCCGCCGTATTCCACACACTCAGTTCATCATGACCATCATTCCTCACATAGAAAAATCTTTCCTTCCACCTTTTAAAAGAATCCCGACCAGGAGGAAGGATAGGGATACTGAAAGACTTCCCCTGCAAACTAGCAAAGTAATACCGGTAGGGATGGTCTCTTAGTCCTACCCGATGGTAAAAATACCTAAATTTATCTACGGTAAACCTAATATTTAATAACCTGCACCAATTCGCAAACCCAATGACGGCCCTAATGCCATTGGGGGCTATCTGGGATATCCCTAGCCCGTAATGCCGAAGCACCGCCAGAAGGGCAGGGCAGAAAGGCAATCTCAACCCCACCTCGAAATACTCCCGGTGGACGGAGTAAAAACCCTCCGGCGGGTCCAGAGTGGATAGGTGATCCCCGGACGGCAACTGGGGAGAAAACCTAGCCCCATCAATCGCGTACCTCTCGCAAATTTCATCCACGTCTCTTTGTTTCAAGATTGACCCCACATCTCTGCTATCAGCTATGGCCATGGCGAAGAATCGATTCCAGGATTTTGAGAGAACAAGATTTTACCTAAAGAAATCGAATTACAAAATTAGAATAAGAAGAAAAGAATGCTTACTTGCAGTCTTAAGTTTGAAAGGTAAAGGAGGATGAATGGCAACCGGCAGCAAATCTCCTGGTTTAATACTCGATATGGTCACGAAACGATTGATATGATGGGTTTATAACCCCTTACCTCGAGAAACGGCCTCGGTTAGCGTTAGTGGGCAACGACGCCTCGTTTCCCGGGATAACCGTAACTACGTCATAATTAGCTTTGCCACCTGGCAACTCCTAAGTTAGTCTCAAAATCCATAGGCTAAACTCTTGTGCCGATCCACCACCTTAATAGATCCGAACCAACCATCCAGGGGTCGGCTGGATCTTGGGGGCTTATGATGCTGCCAAAAAATGGACTCACCCACGTGGCATCTCTTTGGTGGCTCAACACTTGTTCCAGAGGAATAAACCACTTGACTTCTTTGAGATGATCCCCGGAGGATCGCCCATCCGTTTTGTCATTACTGATCCTCGTGTGACCGACCATTGTTGGAGCGAGTCATCTCAATCTCTAGCAGGTCGAGAAGGAGTCGGGCAGCTGAGTTTTTGGAGACCGGTTGTGGTCTTTGCCGATCTCTTAGATCGGGCTAGGTCTCTAGACTTGCACGATCTGGTGGTAGAAGGAGTTCGGCCGTTACTTCCGATCTCTAGGAGCCGATTCCGCTGTCCATCAATCTCGAACAAGGCTCATCTCCAATCTTATTCCCCACACGCATAATAACCAGATAACTATTATAGAATCCTGAATAATAAAGGCTCGAATCTTTATCATTAATGCTAATATTTGAATACCATAATTATCTCCTATATTCATGGAGATCACTCAGTCATAATCTTTTTCCTTAGAGAGTACGTTAATCAGTGTCAATCACAGACACGCCACATAAAACCCTAGGGCTTAAGCCCCTCTATATAAACTGTCCCTAATGAACTATGAAGACTTGATTCCAATTGAACCATTGGATACGTAGGCAGCTTGATCATTATCAAGTGCAGTCTAAAGCAAATCAAATCCCCTCCCTCCATCATCGTTTTTTCTGTGTTCTAGAAGCGCTCTTAGGTCATAATCAAGGAGGCGAATTTACAAGATTACCCTGACGATTTTTGGATCGTCAAACCTTCTCATCATAAGCGGTCCGGTCAATCCCTTGATCATCGAAGAGGTGGGGAAGGTCTTGGTATAAGAAGTCAACCAACTGCTTCATATCTGTAGTCGATTTTGACGGGAGTTCTTCAACTAAGCTCAGTCGAACAACAACGCGTTCGAAATTCCGGTTGCTTTTAGTGAAAAAACTGTTGAATTTGTTGTCTTCAATGGGTGGAAGTAAGAAGATTGAGGTTGGTTTAGCTTTAGCAGTGAGGGGACGCCGGAAAGTGGTGCACCGGTGAGGAAGTGGACTGTGGATTTGGTTATACATTTGTGCAGTAGCCATGATAGTCGTTGGTTGCTAGCTTAGAAGGCGCTACAATTCAAACAGAGGAAAAGTTAGAGCAAATGAGCAGATTGCAAACAAGAAGAAAGAAAAATAAATTTCTCACCTGCCTCACAATCGGGATAATGCCGTATAATTGAACAAACACCTTTACCTTTTTGCAGATTGCAGGAACAACAAAGTGCTGGTTTTTTTTTGTTTTTTTTTTCTCGTTTTTTTTGGGGAAACAACGAGTTTTTTTTCTTTTTTCTGTGTTTAAGAGGAGAAACAACATAGAGTTAAACCCTATAATAATATTCAATTGCCTTGAGAGATTTTGAAGTTCAGATGCAAACAGAGATAATGGATAAGACAGAGGATTCAATAAAAATTGATTCGTACACCGAACAAGTGCACAAAATGAGCACAGAAAATGTGTATGAACCAGTAAAAATGTGTGCAGCAGACGAGTTTTGAAAAAATGACCTCATGTATAGCAATAATACTTCTAACCAGTTGAACTAAATAAGCAATTACAATAGAATTTGTCTGAAATAATATACATACAGGATCTTTAATATTATTAGAGGGGTAGACTAGTAACTTCGCATGAAAAGTTGAGTAGGGCCGTGCACCTCCCTCAATACACTGGGTCCGTCCCTGGTATGAACCACATATTTATCTTGTCATATTGCACTGAAAATAAAACGATATTCCTGCTAAAAAATTTCAGGCATCAATTTTTAACTTTCTATGATGATGATGGGGATGATTTTTGTGTCCCCATCATCATTCATTTTAAATTGATAAGATTATATATATATACTAGTATTTCACACCGTGCAATGCACGGTGTATGCCCACTGCAGGTATGGGTGAAGTATAACATGATATAATAAGGGATATATTTGGGGCATAAACATATCGTAGAGGAGATAGGTAGGATATATATATGTGATCTAGAAGAAAAAAAATCGGAGGCGGTTTCGGAGGAGGTCGTTCGGAGGATGTCTTTCGGAGGAGGTCGTTCGGACACACAAATATGAGGCGGTTTCGGAGGTCGTTCGGAGGCGGTTGAGGAGGTCATTCGGAAACACAAATATATCGTACAGGAGATAGGGTAGGATATATATATATATGTGATCTAGAAAGGGAAAAAAAATTCGGAGGCGGTTTCGGAAGGCGTTCGGAGGAGGGCGTTCGGATACAAAAACATATCGTAGAAGACATAGGGTAGGATATATATATATATGTAATCTAGAGGGGAAAAAAATAAAAATAAAAAAATAAATAAAACTCACCCCTCCTCAGAAATCCTATATCTAGTGCTGCAATTTAGGTTATCGCTTAATAAGCCTATATGGGGGGGAGAGGTGGTTGACGTTGCCGTCCGGACATGTTTTCAAGGGGAGCTGGACATTGTGCTAGGCTTCTTTTGGGCACGTCCTTGGCCTTCTTTTCCAATTCATCGGGCTCATATTGAGTCAGAGGGGGGGTTCCGAGGATGTCGTTCGGAGGCGGTTGAGGAGGTCGTTTGGAAGCACAAATATATCATGAGGAGATAGGGTAGGATATATATATGTGATCTAGTAAAAAAAAAAAAAAAACGGGAGGGTTCGAGGAGGATGTCGTTCGGAGGTTTTTCGGATACACAAACATATCAAGTAGAAGAAATAGGGTAGGATATATATATATATATATATATATATATATATATATATATATATATATATATATATATATATATATATATATTTATTTATTTATGATCTAGAAAAGAAAAAAACCTCTCCTCCTCGTAATTTTATATCTAGTGCTTGCAATTTAGGTTATCGCTCAATAAGCCTGTATGGGGGTGGAGAGGTGGTTGACGTCGCCGTACGGACATGTTTTAAAGGGGAGCTGGACATTGTGCTAGGCTTCCTTTGGGCACGTCCTTGGCCTTCTTTTCCAATTCATCGGGCTCATATTGAGTCGGAGGGGGGGTTCGGAGGAGGTCCGGTCGTTCGGAGGTCGTTCGGAAACATATCGTAGACAAACATATGTTGTCTTGTTCGGAAACCATATCGTAGACACACAAACATATCGTTCGGACACACAAACATATCATTCGTAGACACACAAAATATCGTTCGGACACACAAACATATCATTCGGATAAACAAACATATCGTTCGGAAACACAAACATATCGTACACACACAAATATATCGTAGACAAACATATCGGAGGTCGTTCGGACACGCAAAAAATCGGAGGGGCGTTCGGAACTCGTTTGGAGGATGTCTTTCGGAGAAAAAATCTCTCCCCTCCTCAGAAATCCAATGTCTAGTGCTGCAATTTGGGTTCTTGCTTAATAAGCATATATGTGGGGGGAGAGGTGGTTGATGAGGCTGTCCGGACATGTTTTCAAGGGGAGCTGGGCATTGCGCTATGCCTCTTTCGGGCATGTCCTTGGCCTTCTTTTCCAATTCATCGGGCTCATATTTAGTCGGAGGAGGGTTTGAAGGAGGTCGTTTAGAGGTCGTTTGGAAACATATCGTAGACAAACATACGTTACCTTGTTCGGAAACATATCGTTCGGACATACAAACATATCGTTCGGAAACATAAACATATCGTTCAGAAATATATCATGCACACACAAACATATCGTAGACAAACATATCGGAGGTCGTTCGGACACACAAAAAATCGGTGGGTCGTTCGGAGGATGTCTTTCGGAGAAAAAAACTCTCCCCTCCTCAGAAATCCTATATCTAGTGCTGCAATTTGGGTTCAAGCTTACTAAGCATATATGAGGGGAGAGGTGGTTGATGAGGCCGTGCGGACATGTTTTCAAGGCAATC
>JAOBSW010000066.1:0-65917 GCA_026214975.1 Gentiana macrophylla | reverse complement strand
TCCATGCCCATCGACATGTCATGACTAAGCGTTTCTAGCTTAGCTTATCTTGGTTACATCATCACTAAAGAACAAGATGTACTTGCCAACTACGGTGAGTAGCACCGATAGTCCCGGGATCTCCCCGGGATGCATATACGTTCGGCGAATTTCCTCCACTGCCATTTAGCCGTTTATAAGCCAGCAGCGTTGTTCGCTTTTACTGAACGTATCACATCGCCGATATGAATCAGTGCCTAACGAGAATAGATGGCGTTTTAGCTTTTACTACACTTATGTAATTATTATGGTGAATTAACTAGCCACCTAAGTGTTTTCAAGATGAAATCTCACCTTAACAACTCTACTTCCTCGACTTAGACAACTAGACATCACATCCTATCAATTACACAGGACATTGATGAACTCTAGTTCATCAAAGCACAAACCACTTTCATGCCCTTCCGGCGGATCGAACTTCAACTCCGCTTTAAGAGTACATTCGGTGTTTTAACTGAACGAATCAGAAGTTCAATCGAAGCTTGTTCATATTTAATTAATGTTATTGAATCAAAAAAATAGAAATTTAAAACTCAACACAAATATACCAAAACATATCACATCTTTTTAATTACAACTTAGCATGAATTCTATCACCAAACAACACCAAAATTCACCAAAACTCAACCTATATAAAACTATAATTACTCATTAGGAAGAGCCTCTTACCTTAATTTCCAGCAAAACCGAAAGCAAAACGTCAAGTAACTGCAACAGCTGTTGATCCTCAACCCCAAAACCTATTTGATCAACGAGAAACCCTAAAATCCTATTTCTTTGCAGAAAACCGAAACTGAAAAGTGATCAAAACTGCAGATTACCTGGATTAACTGCTTGCGAAACTATTTTAGATTGATCTACGCTCCAAGGCGATTGTTTCGACTACTCGTGGCTGAAAAGCAGAGCTCACGGATTGAGCGATCACAATTTACGAAGAATCGTACTCAATGGTTACCAAAACTAGGGCTTAAATTGAAAACTTACGAAATTGAGAGATGTTATTTTCTAAAGTTCGTCTCCTCACGCTGATCGCTTTTCTCTCCTGCGGCATCTTGAAGCGATTAACGCATTGGTCACATGGTTTAAGATTACGTTCTCCTTTTATTTAGCTTTCTTCTTTACTGCGTTGGTTCTTTGATTACCGTTCCTCTCTTCTTCTTTTTTCATAAACAGCGTGTGACTAATAAGTTATTTTGGGGAATTATTTTCTTTTTATAGTTATTAATTAAATCCATTTTAAATAATAACTAATTCCTTAATTAAATCCTTTTTAATTAAATAAAGACAAATAATGATTAGGTCGTAGTAATCTGGCATATTTATTTTACCATTTTATGAAAAGTCGGGATATTCTGACAAGACATTGTTTACATAATAGTATTTTCTTTGCAAGGAGACCGGCGCTTATGACCATGCCTAGGCCTATATCTCGCGCCCCTAAAGATCATTTGTATTCCAAGGTTTCAGATTTCTAATATTATATGTATGTATTTTTGAGGATTATTATATGTATGTTATTAGACAAAATTAACCTGAAATATGATTAAGGTTCTTTTGGAAAGGAAAAAAAATTGAGATTAGCGTTTGATTGTCGAAACCGACATTCAAATATTTGCCTTCAATAACACGATTTTACCTCCTAATTTTAATCGACCAAAAATTAGAACATGTTTATGTAGAATTAATTAATAAGTTGCTAATAACACCCTTTCAATAAAAAATAAAAAAAAAAGTTGCTGGCTAGCTTTCAAATTGGACGCTTGGGTTATATAGCCTTATTACAACAAGTTTTCTGGTTATTTAGACTCTTTCAACAAATTCTTGGTTATTAAGAATAACCCTTATTTTATACCCCAAATACCCCATCTTCTTCAATGAACCATGAATCCCGAATCCTTAACCCGCGGAACACCCTCGCCTTAACCCTGCCGGAAAACCCTCCGGAACCTCATTGAACCCTCCTCGAACCCCGTCTAAACCCCCAACACCCCGAACCCACCTGGACCTCTGATTCCCGTAACCCCTAAAAATTGAACCCGTGATTTTCCGGGGTCTTTCCCGTCTAAAATACTTTAAAATACTTTAAAGTGTTGGTACACCAAGCCCGTAAAAGAGCCCGTAGATCCAGACCAGCCCACATGACGGCCCAACAACGGATAGGGTCATCGGTTCAACCAGCATGCCCCTTCCTAAGCCGGACTCAGCGGAGCATAATCCAGCCCGTCTAGCACCATTGCGATTCCTATCATTGGCTAGGCCAACGGGCGTCGATTATCAAACATCGATTCGACACCGGCGGCATTGGGGCCAACTTTGCTCGCCCACGAACTAGCGATCCGTCGGCTCAAGCTTACTTGACTGAAACAATCTACACAAGCGTTACGGGTGAAGAGCCCACATCAATTATAAAATGGTCTCGCTCCAAGTCGAAGCTTCTTGACATCATGTGTACTTTATTTACCAATTTTGTAACCGTTGATTATAGTCCCATATAAATAAGCGGCGTCACCTCCCATCGAACTCGTTATTTTGCTTGATCCCTTGCAATCCAAGTGCGTGCGCGATCTCTCATGATCGACCATAAACATAAAGCACCCTCATTTCTTCTTTATGTATGGTTCATCCTTGTTCTTAATTGACACCACAAACTTACTGAAGAAATTACTCTTTTTATCCAGATGTACACCGCTAAAATCAATTAAACATGTTTGTGATAGAGTCCAACGTTATCACGTAGGTTAGACATGGTCTTATGTGTTTTATGTGACCTCGTGATGTTGAATGGAGTAAGTCCCGTGTCGGACGTGTGACTAGTTGTATTCCTCGTATGGATTACGAAGGCGATGTACCAAGCGAGGGTATCGTGACCCGACCTCGCGTTGGATGTATGACTAATCATTTTCTCCGTGTTGCATCATGACCTCATGTTAAGTAAGTGGTAAGATAAGTCAAGACAAGACAAGAATATGAGCGAGGAACACGAGTAGGGTAAGTAAGTAATGCAACTTAACAAATGCGTGCAAGATAAACCGATATAGTAAGTAGGCATGTTTTATGTGCATTAAACATGTGCGTTAAAGTGGTTTTCTTTATGTTTCAAGTATTGTTCATTAAATTGTTTGTGAAAGTGGATAGAGTAGATTCATGTCGCGTCTCAGATTATAACAACAATGAATCTCCTTTTTTGATCTTCGTTGCCTTCTTGAGCTTGTGCATGGGCTCAATCCTTTATTTGGAATAAGAAGATTGCGGTACATGTATTGACAACGATCTTGGAGTGTTAACTTAGGATGGAGCAATGAAGTATTTTATTCTTTAGTTTTCTTTTATACTTGTTTTTCTTTTTAGGACAAGTGAGTTGTAATGGATAATAGTTGTGCTTTGGTAATTTATAATCTAATTTGGCCAATGATTATATTTTGGTTGTGGTTGTTTTGGAAGACCTCGAGGTCTATTTTTGAGTTTTCAAACTTGTTTTCTTTCGTGTAAATCCTTTATTACTACGATATGTCACGAGGCATACGTGGGATTTAGGATTCACTTTAAATGTCACGTGCGAACATCCCATATCGGATTAGGACTCGATATCTGGGACATGGGCGTTATAAGTATTCCTTGAAAAAAATTTGCTTAGTCTCTCATTGGCGGAATGTTGCTATCTATGTTGTATTCCTTCCATCTCTAAATATAAGACATTTTGTTTTACATTTCAAAAATGTGGAAGGATATCATAAAGTTTAATGATAAATGTCTAAAATAATCCAATACTATCATTAACATTATAGTCTAACATTATAGTCATAAAATAATAAAAAATTATTGAATTGATAATAATTTAGGGATGGTTCAAAAATGATAATAACCGAGGTAAGAGAAAATAATATAATAAGCGTTAGATTGATATTTTGAATTTAATTATATTATGGGACAAACCATGAAGGGCAAAAGACCTTATATTACATAACGAGATGAAGTATTATTTTTAAAGGAATAACGTTTTCTTTTCCTTCTTTTTTAAAGCGAAATATATACACGCACACTTTTTGTTCTCAGTAGAATTCGAACCCGGATATTTCGAATTAAGGGGTCACAATAATTACCCTTGGCCCGATGCCTCATTGCTAATAACGTTTCCTTAACGAGCTGAAAATGACTTTGTTAAGGCTGAAAATGACGAGGAATGATCAAAATGCCTTGGGGTTGTTGGAGAAGACATGCAATTCCTAATTTAGTGTTTGTACGAGTCAAATTTTAAATTTCCGGTACTATGTTGTTCTTGTAAGAATATAAATGCAATATATGTAAAACATGTAAAAGGTATATGTGTAACTTTACACTTTAGGGTTTTGATATTATGGCGTGGCTTATGTGAATAATAGAGATCATTTTTCCCCAATTATGTTGTGTTTAACATGGTATCGGAGCTCTCTAAGTTAGAGAGATTTTTAGATTTTTCGATCTTGTGTGTAATCGGCAGCGTGTTCATCGATTTTTCGATTAATATCGGCGACGTGATTTTCGATCCTTCCGGCTATTGCTTTATTTGTTTGCTATTCTTTGCTTGTGTGTTGTTGCTGCTCGACCCTCATCCTAATCTTTGTTACATGTTTATCGGTTTTTGGAAATCGACAACATGCTCTTAGCTCCGTAAATACCGTTCTATTTTCTTTGGGCTGTTGGTGATCCCTTTTTTCCGTGCTATTACTGCTGTTAGTGAAAGAAAAAAAAAATTAGATATTATTTGTTGTTTGCCTTTCTGCGTCAAGTTCTTTGAAGGGGATCGGATCACGTCTTTGTAGCGACAAGTTGCTTCGAAAAAAAAAATAACAATTTTTTTAAAGAAACAAAACAATTGCCGCAAAGGCGGGCTCTTGCATTGGTGTGTGGTGTTTAGTGGTTCTGCGGTGCTACGCTTCTACTCGTTATCTGTTCCGTGATTAAATCATATCTATGTCCACTTGTGATTTTCTTTGCCAATATGGGGAGCTCTCCTCAAGGAGGTATCCATGATATCGGAAACCGGATAGTGGTAGCATTCCAACTTTGACCGATGACCAATGGGCACATGTTCTTTTTGCTCTTAAGGGCTTTAATTCCACCAACTGGAAAATTTTAGTGCGTCTTGTGTCAATGATTGGCTTATTGATACATGAGCATCCAATCATATGTCTGGTAATCTTGCATTGTTTACAAATTTGAGTGATATACCACGACCACACTTTGAGAACCTACTTGGAGTAGGGTCTTTGTGTAATAAGGTCTATATTTTCGAGGCGATTTCTATCCGTGGTTCACAAGCCAATAAAGTGGCGATTACCGATACAAATTTGTTTTGGCATCGGCGTTTGGGTCATCCTTCCATGGCGTTCTTTCTTTTTACACCTTGCACTTGTTAGTAGTGGTCGTTCGAATAAAAGTTGTGACATTGATTGTCAAATTTGTTTTATGTGTAAACGACCTCAAAACTTCGTTTCCTCTAAGTTCTATAAAGCCTCTTCCATTTTTGATTTGATTCATTGTGACATTTGCGGTCGAATTAGAGTCGTTTATAGTTGTGATGCTCGTTTTTCCTTTCCATTGTTGATGATTATTCGCGGGCTACTTGGGTATATTTGATGCTTAGTAAACATGAAGTGGGAACATTAATTCGTGATTTTATCACATGGTGAAAGCAGATTTAGTAAAATGATTCGAGTTTCTTGGAATGATAATGGCCAAGAATTTTGAGTTTACATCCTTTTTCTTTGAAAAGGAATTGTGCACCATAGGTCTTGTGTTGATCTTGCTCAGTGAGAATGGTGATGTAGAAAGAAAGCATAGGCATATTCTAAATGTGGCTCGGGCCTTGCGGTTCCAAGCCAAATTGCCTAAGTATTTTTGGGGTGAATGTGTCCTTCTTTGCTTTGTGCATTTGATTAACCTTACTCTTACGTCTGTCTTATCTAATAAAACTCCTTATGAGTGCCTCTTTGGTCGCCCACCTTACGTATAATCTTGTTCGGAGTTTTTAGGTTGTTTATGCTATGCGGCTAATAGGCCTCGTGTTAAGGATAAGTTTGACCAGCGGTCTCGTATGTGTATTTTTGTTGGTTATCCTTTTGGTCAAAGGGATGGCGATTATATGATCTTACTACGCATGAATTTTTAGTGTAGTCGCGATGTTCATTTTATTGAGGATAAGTTTCCTTTTATTGAGTCCCTGCCTGATCCTGCTCATCTTCAATAGGAGGCATATTTTAGTCAACCTATATTATAGGACGATTCTGATGATGTACCTGACATTGTGACTTCGCCTGCGTAAACCACCATTTCGGCCCCTGCCCTCCTGGATCCTGACCCCTCATCCTCATTAAGGGGCGTGTGTCGAGCCGAGTTCTTCCCGAATGGCGGGGTGTCAACAAGCGAGACTTTGGGGCGTGTTTAGCGGTGAAAATCCCTCCACGAAACTTGAGACTATGTTACTCATACAATTGTTTAGCAGAATGAAGACTCCCCTTACATGCACCTTCATCTTCTTCGGGCTCCTCAAGTAAACCTTTTGACATAGCTTGTTATGTTGATTATAATAAATTTTACATCCGTCACGGTGTTTTACATGCGCTTATTACCAAGGTGCGTGAGCACTGCTACTTTCGAGGAAGTTGTTCAATTACCGGATGGCGTCGGCCATGCGAGAAAAAAATTGATGCTTTAGAATGTGATGGTACTTGGTCTTTGGATGTTCTTCCTCACGGTAAGCGTGCCATTGGTTGCGGTGGGTATATAAAATTAAATACACTTCCACTGGGGACGTCGAGCGTCATAAAGATTGACTCGTTGTTCGTGGTAATCGACAAGTTGAAGGAGTTGATTATAATGAGACCTTCGCCCCGGTGGCCAAGATGGGAACTGTTCGGGTTTTCTTATCCGTTGAGGCCGCCCGTAATTGAGAATTGCACCAAATGGATGTTCATAATGCCTCCTGCACGGTGATTTAGATGAAAAAGTTTACATGCCTTCAACTGTTTGGGTTTTCTTATCCGTTGAGGCCGCCCGTAATTGGGAATTGCACCAAATGGATGTTCATAATACCTTCCTGCACGGTGATTTAGATGAAAAAGTTTACATGCAGCTTCCTCCAGGCTATCACGCTTCCTCTCCCGGCACTGTTTGCCGGCTGCGTAAATCTCTCTATGGGCTGAAACAGGCTCCTCGGCAATGGTTTTCCAAGCTCTCTGATGCCTTGAAGACTTTTGTTTTTGTCCAGTCCTATACGGATTACTCATTGTTTAGTTATAATCGGGATGGTGTTTCCCTTCACGTTCTGGTTTATGTTGATGACTTGATTATTGCCGGATCTTCGCATGATCTGCTAGTTCGTTTCAAACAGTACTTGAGCTCTTGCTTTCATATGAAGGATTCGGGCCCTTTGAAATATTTTCTCGGTATTGAAGTGGCTCATGGCCTGAGGTTTCTTTCTCTAACGCAAGTATACATTGGACATTTTGGTGAGGTGGCATGTTGGGGCGCAAGCTATTGATCGCCTATGGAGCAAAATCATCGCCTCGCTTCCACTACCGGTCGACCATTCGCCCATCCCGATCGATGTCATTTGTCTTGTGGGTTGTTTTGTCTATCATGCATTACTACTCGTCACTGAGTTGAGTTACTCTGTGCATACCACTTGCACAATTTTGAGTGATCCACGAGGTCCCGCGTTGGGAAGCGCGGTCGTGTTTTTACGTTTTTGAAGGAGTCTGGTCAAGGTGTTTTATTCTGATCTGTGGATGATTTGTCCTAGACTGCTTTCTGTGATAGTGATTGGGCTGCCTGCCCCTTGACTCGGCGTCTGTCATTGGTTTTTTTGGTATTTTTGGGTCGTTCCCCAGTCTCTTGGAAGACCAAGAAGCAACCTATAGTGTCTCGTTCTTCTGCCGAGGCTGAGTATCGTTCTATGGCGGTTGCCACGTGTGAGCTCAAATGGCTCAAGTCCTTGTTATCTTCCCTTGGTGTTTTGCATCCTCAGCCTATGCGGTTGTTTTGTGATAGTCAGTCGGCGCTTCATATCGCTCGAAATCCTGTCTTTCATGATCGCACCAAGCATATCGAAGTTGATTGTCATTTTGTTCGTGATGAATTATTATCTGGCAATTAGCGCCCTCTTATGTTCCTACTACGCACTTTTATTAGGCGATATTCTCACGAAGGCTCTCGGCAGGCAACAATTTCATTTCCTTTTGGGCAAGTTGGGCATTTGTGATTTGCATGCTCCAACTTGAGGGGGCGTGTAAGAATATATATGCAATAAATGTAAAATATGTAAAAGGGTATATGTGTAACTTTACACTTTAGGGTTTTGATGATATTGTAATATAAATACGTGGCTTATGTGAATAATAGAGATCATTTTTTCTCTAATTATTTTGTGTTTAACAGTTCTCAAGATATATATATATATATATATATCTTACCTTTTAGGTACCTTAATATGTGAATACTTCGACGTCCAAATTGTCGTTTCTTCCCCCCCCCTCAATTACTCTCCCCCCTCCCCACTCCCTCCCTGAATCCTCAGATGCGATGCCTACGTTCCCACCACCGCCTTCAACATCCAAGGTGATCACGCCAGCTCGCGTTCTCCACTACTATGATAGATGGTCTTCCCATTTGCGTTGCTGGAGAACTATTCGAAGTGTCTGTGCCATTATTGAGGTCCGTAAAAGCTTATCAACCTGCGTCTTCCTCAGGTGAGTTCTATCTTCATTTTATGGTTGGAATTGAATCGCTCTCCGTCTGTTCTGAGGTAACTTCCCTCCCTTATTATCGACAGCGTGGTCGTCGGTTCTGATTTCTGTTTATGCTGGTAAGGACATTTCTGTTTAATATTGAAAAACAAAGTATTCAGATGATGTATATTTCTTTTGGAACCTATTTGGTGAATTCCTTATTGAAATTTTCAATATTTAGAATAGATTAATTGTAGTTTCTGGGGGTGGCGGTGGGTGATTTTTGTTCACTAATTTATGTAATGTAAAAGCTAAAATCTGTTGATTTCTGCTAATCTAGCTCTTGATTGATTGATTTGATTGGCAAACTTGAGCCTAATAAGTTAATCGATGACTGAAAATTCTGATTTGGAGTTTTTTTGTGCTTAATGACAATTTCTGTTTGAAAATGATCTATCTAGAGTCCTACCTAAGATTTTATAGCATTTTGCTTATTTCAGAGATTTTGAATATGAATTTTCGATTGCAGTAAACTGATTGTTTATAAATATGATTAAGGCGTGATTACTTCTCCTTGTTATCGACTTTAAATGGCTATTACATAACGTTAAGTGTTGTTAATCTTTTTGTATTTCTTTGTGATTGTTGAAGTCAATGATACAACTATCTCTGTCATACATTATGCTGCTCACCAGGAAGGTAAAATACATCATTTAAGTATGAAACTTTATGATAAGCGAGTTATTTAAGCTTATTCACAAGTTTTGGTTAAGATCTTTGTTAAGATTGTGCATCGGGCATCGTGTCGAATGTAATGGGAGGCGTGTATCGTTAGTATATTTAGTTGTGAAGTGTCACGAAACCGGTAAGCAGATGCAACATGATTGTCAAAGACTTTTAACAAACAAGTTGAATGCAACATGCTTTCAAGGTGATAATGTATGTATAATGTATGCATATCTTTTGAGTTATCGTCAAATGTCTGGTTTTGTTCCGTGTCGCCTCATGCTTAGAGGTATACTTTCAATAACCATTTAAGTATTTTATCTGTAAGTTAGTTTCTTTATTTGCGTTAGCAACCTGCGTTTTTAACAACAAGTGGTGGAGCGGAATTTGTTTTATCATAGCAAGTGATTTTGAAAAATAGTACCCCAAAACATGCTTGTTTAGTCACGTGCTATCGAAGAAACGCAGCGTGCTTTGTGTCATGTACTACCACAAAACGCGTGCTTTGTGTTGTGACTCTGAATGAGTATCACGAGGCAAATACTTCCCTTGGAAAGGGTGGTTGTAGAAAGCGATACAAAGCCTTGTTGTTAACCTACTAAAGCGCCGAGTGAATTATTTGTTTTTCTTGCATCGTATTGGAAGAGTGCTCATGATTATTCACATTAAATTACCTGGCAAAGTGTTATGCTTTGTCAAATTCATCAATGCTTAATAAATATTGTTCTTTTTATTATTAATCTTTTAGGTGTTTTTTTATCGACTGCGGGGATAAAGATCAAAATTTACGACAAAAGCGGTGAAGAAGCTTATAAGGGAGTAGAATGTGGAGATGGAGGCCCGTTCGGTGCCGTTGTTGTTTGCGACAACGAGATAGTTATAAGCTGCCACAACATGGTTTTCGAGCATCTTGATCCTCGCGCCCGTCTTTGAAGTTACCGCCATTAGAGAGGTGAGGCTCGTCCTTCCGTTTAGTGTATGGGAGTCTTTAAGTAGCACTATAGTGACAAGCGACTTTTTAACACTTGATTCTAGAGTTGAAAATTGACTTTCCGTTAGATGGTTGTTTTCGGTGTGGTGCCATCCTAAACACATCGTGGTGCCACTAAAGGCGCCTGTTTGTTTATTTTAAAGAAATTCAGACGGTGTTGCTTTTATAGCTAGCTTGATTTTAATGGATGGTCGATCTTTTTCAACTTTCTTATCACGAGTTAATGTCCTTGTTGAGTTATCATCTCTCTAAAAAATGTTGTCTTTGTCCGGAGGAGAATAATTTCTGGATTTATAGTCTATTCGTTTCAACACGTCCATTCAGATGTAGGCCTATAACAAAGAGTAGGGGCTAACGTAGGGTGCACAACAAGGCCAATTAAGTGGCCCGGCAACTAAATATAAATGGGGTGAGAGTGAATACATATTTGTTTGATCTCATTACTTTATACTCCGATACATAGTTGAATTATCATCTCTTCCAAAAGTTTAAACGGTTGGATTAGTAATTAATTTACATAGTTAAACACTATAGAGTTCAACGATAACACGAGCAAGTGTATGCACTTTCTTCATTTCATCAAGCTGCATGGTATTGAAAAAATCCTGTGGTACATGTTTATAGGTTTTGCATTTCTATATAACGGGCCTGCGTGCGTCCTTTAAACACGGTTTCTTTTCAACAACTTTTGGCTGTTCTGTTTCTTAGTTTTTCTCTGCAACAACTGTTTGGAAGATAGATTTAAATTGTTTCAGTTATTATTAATGTCATTGAAGGTCTAATAGTGATCATGAACCGGGGCAGATCCAATGTTGTCCCACTTAGGGCACGTTCCCCCGTTGATTTGCGGACAGAAAAAAATCATATGAAAATGATGTTTTGCTGTTAAAAAATATACCCTTGCGTGCTTCCGGTGCCCTCTTGATTTCTTTTGAAGACGGTCTTCTATAAAAATATACAGCCGTTGAACAACTCCTGAGTTTTGCTGACTAACAATTGTAGATAATGTTGTGTTCAAGTTGTCCATAGAGTTACTGATACATTTTGACTCATTTATGTAAGTACTAATTTTTATCGTTGGTAGCATCTTCGGCTTGATATTAAAGTTTTGAGTTTATCTGTTTTGATAAAATGCGAGGCATATAAAAAATTGAACAAGCTGGAGCTTTTCGGATGGCGAGATATACACGTCTTGTGAGCCACGCAATATGTGCTTTGGGCGATACATCTTTCTAGGTTAAAGGTTCAATTCTCGATCCATCCCGTTTTGTTTTGTTTTTGTTTTTTTAGAGCGATTTACAACTACTTTTAGTGGGCAACTGCCATATAAAGTGAAACGATCTGATCCGGAATAGAAAAATTGCGTCTTCTTTTTTTCTGTGAACATTACGGTGGTGCAATATTTCGATACATGTATCACTCTCGAGTGTAACTACATTTCTGCATTTAAATTGTTTGTAAAACCGTCTGAATCTGAGAGAGATTGGTGTATGGTGCAAAAGCTTTGAAAGTTGCAATAACAATAGGGTTTGATGATTTTATTCTTTGGTGCACTTAGAGGAACCGGCTTTTACCGGAAGGCTAATTTGGAGATTAAAAGAGCGATGGTAATGGTGCACTTATTCTTTGAACAAGTGTTTGAAAAACAAGAGCCACCTCTCATTTTGTAAGTCCACAAACGCAATCAGTCCCTTTCACAAACTGCCGGCACTAGCGAGAGCAGAAGAAACCGTTTGGTAAGTCCACAAACTACAAATACAAAGCGAATTACCAAAAATACACATTGTAAAACTACAGCTATTATAAAGAATTGAGAAATTTCATACTCACACAAGAGTCCTAATTACTACACGATTTAGCCCCTCATTTCTTCAGGCAGTAAATCCACCCTTAACAATATACTGAGAAAGATAAGAAAATATGTTCTTCTCTGTTTAACAATGGATAAATAAGCGTTCCATACATGGTCGAATTTACAATATATCTAACAACAAACATGCAATTTAAATCCGATTTGATTGATAGCTAACTATGTTAGATATTGGTGACAAGTTCTGCCCGTTGCCATGAGATATGCTTGCGGTTGTCGTGGATCCAAAGCGCCTAGAGAGGTGGAGGTGAACAAAAAAAAACTCCACTTGCAAGATTTCACGATCGTGAATGAAAAGTAAGTCCATTTTGCGACAAATCGAGAGACCAGACTCTGCTTTGTTACAACACACACAAATACACAAACACTAACACTCACACAGCTTTGTTACCCTCTTTGCGCACAAGTTTACGCAGTGAGAACACAATTTTGTAACTACCAAAGAAGCAACATTTTTGTAACAACCAACAAACTTACTTTTGACACAACCATGTACATATTTACTAACTATGAACAAATAATGTTATGTATATTATACGATGGAGCAGAAAGCGCAGAGGAACAAACGTAAACAAAACAACTACAAAACAAGAGCAAGCGTGTGCAAAGCACACATATAACAACTAGTATATATATATATAGGGACAGTTTACATGTTGTTAGTTAAAATATTTGACGCACCGTCTTCTTTAATTCAACAAGCTGGGGTATTTTAAATTTGATTGTTTTTTCTGTTTCATTTCATTTGTTGCCTTTTCATTATTTCAGAAGGCATTAACCATTACACGGACACATTAAAAAAAAATAGTCTTTGAAATGTTGTTACATACCTAATATTTGTCTCCTCAACCCCATGAACCAAAACCCAAAGAGAAAAAAACAATGAAGGTGCCTATGTCATTGTTAGATAGGTACAGGGGCGGACCCAGCATAGTAGGGATGGGTGTTTGAACCCTGTCAAATTTTCGGGTAAGTTACTAATATACCACTCTAATAATAATACAACTGTGTATATATATCATTTCAGACAATTTTAACATAGTAATCTAGTTAGTTCAACTAGTTAGAAGCTTTATTATGTAACCCAAGGTCATAACTTCGAAACATGCTTGTTATATTTTTTTCCAACTTTTTTCTTTTTAATTTGTGCATGCCACTGAAAAAATTTCACGAGTCATGTTTGAATAGGGATGTGGGCGATTACAGATTATTTTATAGCAAAAGTCTGCTTACATGTGGATTAATTTGTCCTAATTTTCATTTAGTTAGTAAAATAAAATAACAAGACATCGTTTATATAATAGTATTTTCTTTGCTAGGAGACCAGGGCTTAACCCAAGGTCAAAGGTTCGAAAAATGCTTGTTGTATTTTTTTTTCAACTTTTCTTTTTAATTTGTCTCCCACTGAAATAATTTCTTGGGTCCGCCGCTGGATAGGGATGTGGACGATTACCAGATATTTTATACCAAAAAGTCTGCTTACATGTGGATTAATTTGTCCTAATTTTCATTTAGTTAGTAAAATAAAATAACATGACATTAATAGTATTTTCTTTGCTAGGATACCTAGGCTTAAGACCATGCCAAATAGGCCTATACCGCCCCCCCCTCCCCTAAAGATCATTTGTATTCCAAGGTTTCAGATTTCTAGTATTATATGTATGTAATTAGACAAAATTAACCTGAAATATGATTAGCATTCTTTCCGACTAAAAGCGAGAGGCAGGGAATACATACAACATTACATCTAAATTAGATTCGAAGTAATTAACGAGTCAAAAAAAAAAACATAAATTTGAAAAGTAAAAGTGAAAATAAAAATGTTGTGTATTAAGATATTTGATAGTGTGAAAAGACATTCACAATTTTAATCGACCTACAATTTGGCTTCCAAAATTAGAACATGGTTTATGTACGTAGAATGAAAAAAAAAATGTTGCTGGCTAGCTTTAAAATTGGGCGTTCGGGTTATATAGCCTTATTACAACAATTTTTCGGTTATTTAGACTGTATCAACAAATTTTTGGTTATTAAGGTTGAACTCTTATTTTATACCCAAAGTACCCCACATCTGTTGGACAATCTTGTTCATAAACGAAAGAAGAATTACAACTAAAACGAAATACAAGAAAAGCAATTACAATTGCAAAGAAAGCGAAAAAGGATATACGATCCGAGCCCCTGTGTTGCACACGGTTTCCTTAAGACTAATTCGCTCCCTCACCCCGTGTGCCGTGAGCTTCAATGCAGACATTAATCTCCCGAGGATAGAACGGATAGCAATGACGGGAAGCACAACGCCTTCAATTGCTTAAGAACCTTGTAGTTTGAACTCTCGGTTTTCATAAAGTAAAGAGGAAGCGAGAATCTTTGTGTTTTTAGATCGAAGAAGCGATCATGAAGTCTGTTTAAATAGGCTTTATCACGTAGAGGATGTCAAAAAAGCAGATGGAATTCGAAGTGGAACGACCTCGGCATCATTATTTGAAATGAATGTCATCAAAGCTCGAAATTTGAGCAGAGCCGCGATGATCGTCGGCGAGATGGAAGAAGCGCGCGATGCTCGATGGCTTGAGATGGAAGGTCTCTGAATTAATTATCGAGTTATCGAGACGGGAAGCACAACGCCTTGAATTGCTTAAGAACCTTGTAGTTTGAACTCGGTTTTCATAAGTAAAAGAGAAGCGAGAATCTTTGTGTTTTTAGTGTCGAAGAAGCGATCATGAAGTCTGTTTAAATAGGCTTTATCACGTAGAGGATGTCAAAAAAGCAGATGGAATTCGAAGTGGAACGACCTCGGCATCATTATTTTGAGCAGGCAAATGAATGTCATCAAAGCTCGAAATTTGAGCAGAGCACGATGTCGGCGGAGGATGGAAGGTGCGCACGATGTCGATGCGAGATGGAAGGTCTATTTGAATTAATTATCAGTTATCAGACGAAGCTTGGCGCCTTCAATTGCTTAAGAACCTTGTAGTTTGAACTCTCGGTTTTCATAAGTAAAGAGGAAGCGAAATCTTTGTGTTTTTAGTGCGAAGAAGCGATCATGAAGTCTGTTTAAATAGGCTTTATCACGTAGAGGATGTCAAAAAACAGATGGAATTCGAAGTGGAACGACCTTAACATCATTATTTGAAATGAATGTCATCAAAGCTCGAAATTTGAGCAGGCCGCGATGTCGGCGGCGGATGGAAGGTGCGCACGATGTCGATGCGGATGGGAAGGTCTACGAATTAATTATCAGTTATCAGACGAGAAGCTTCGCGCCTTCAATTGCTTAAGAACCTTGTAGTTTGAACTCTCAGTTTTCATAAGTAAAAGAGGAAGCAGAATGCTGTGTTTTTCTGGTCTGAAGAACTGATCATGAAGTCTGTTTAAATAGGCTTTATCACGTAGAGGATGTCAAAAAACAGATGGAATTCGAAGTGGAACAGCCTCAACATCATTATTTCGAAATGAATGTCATCAAAGCTCGAAATTTGAGCAGGCCTGATGTCGGCCGGCGAGATGGAAGGTCTCGAATTAATTATCGAGATCATCGAGTTTTATTTCGAAAAAGAAAGGATCAGGTTGCAAAACCGAACCTTCACTGGGAGCCTTTAAATCGAGTTGCATTCGTGTCCGCGGGGCGCCTTTTCACTCACCACAAGTTCAAGCTGAAATCCGGATGGATTTGCACCCCCCCTGCGCCCGCGTAGAGAACGGTGTATAAAGTTGGTAAATTCTTACCACTACACTAAAGCAACATCATATATATATTGGCTATTTTCCTTCCTTCCTTCCAATGTGGGAGAAATTGGTTTCCCCAATTTTCCCTTTATTACTAACACTTTCCATTCACACACTTAAGCCCAATAGGCCCAATATGACATATCATTTAAAATATTCCATTTTAACCATCATTTTCCAACAATCCCCCACATGAATGGAATAGTGTTTAAACCTTATCAAAGGCTCTAAGAATGAAATTGAGAGTTCGGCGGTAGATCAATGCATAGGATAGGTAGGTGTGACCCTTTGAACCTTCCCTTGATTAAATATGTTTACGTTACTGGCTGACTAGTAGACGCGATGTCCTTGAACTATTCTGCTGTTGATGTAAATGATGACATATCAACCACACTGCATCTACCTATCAACATAGGTTCTTGCGGTTATGTCCATTTTGGCCGTGGACATCTGCACAGTTTCACAAGAGTTTCTAAGAATTGCGCCCTCACAATTCCCTTTGAAGCGGCCCTATTCTCTCTCTTACATAGGTGATTACGTAATTGAGAATTTTCTCAAAATATTCTTCTTACAAAAATCATTAAAAGCTCTTACGTGAGCTTATCCTCGTTCAATCTCACTTTGTTTCTTCCTCTTAGGAATGAGCTTGAGGTTACCCCACGGTGACTTTACTTGGCAATTAGGTTTTCCCATTGAACCAAGATCTTGGGATCTCCAATCTACAAGGTTGGGTTTTCCTTCATAAAGTTTTATTCCATGGGCTTTAGTCCCATTCCTCTTGATGATTTAGCAACTACCTCTCTATTTAACCCTTTGGTTAGCGGATCCATGAAGATTATCCTCGACTTAACATAGTCTAAGGTAATCGTACCAGATTGAGAGTAGTTGTCTAATGGAATTTTGTCTTCGGCGTATGTGCTAGACTTACCATTATACATTATATTACGTGCTCTTCCAATCGATTGGTATCACGATGAATACATATTCTAGCAGCGGCCGGCCATTGAGGAATATCCTCTAGAAATTGATGCAACCATTACGCCTCTTCCCCACATTTATCCAATGCCACAAACTCGAGATTCCATTGTGGATCACGTTATCGCGATTTGTTTGGAAGATTTCCAAGACACGGCTCCACCGCTAACGTGAATACAAAGCCACTTGTGGATTTTGAATCCTTTGAATCAGAAATCCAATTTGCATCAGTATATCCTTCTATAACAATTGGTTCTCTTGTATAGTGAAGGCCATACTTACGAGTATATCTTAAGTATCACAGTAACCTCACTATAGCTTTCCAATGTTCATGACTCGGATTACTAGTATATCTACTTAGCTTGCCAACAGCGTAAGCGATATCCGGTCTAGTACAACTCATTAAGTACATTAGACTTCCAATGATCCTTGCGTACTCTAATTGAGATACACCCTCACCTTTATTTTTGAACAAAGGTTGACTTTGATCTATTGGAGTTCTAGCTTCATTTGAATCATCTTTATTGAATTTTTCCAGGATTTTATCAATATAATTAGATTGACTCAAAATGAGACCATTAGAATTTCTTGTAATTCTAATTCCCAATATCATCTCTGCTAAACCCATATCTTTCATTTCAAATCTGGCGTTTAACATATCTTTGGTAGATTTGATCATCTTATCATTACTACCAACTATCAGCATGTCATCCACATAAAGACATAAGATGACATAGCCATCTTTTGTTTCTTTCATGTAAATACTTTTATCACATTCATTGGTTTTGAACCCTTTTTCAAGCATAACATGATCAAACTTTTGATGCCATTGTTTTGGTGCTTGTTTTAAGCCATATAATGACTTAACCAATTTACACACTTTCTTATCTTGTCCTGGACTAGAAAAACCCTCAGGTTGTTCCATGTAGATTTCTTCTTCTAAATCTCCATTTAAGCGCGGTTTTCACATCCATTTGATGTACTTACAAATTACATAAGCGGCTATAGCAAGTACCATCCTAATGGAAGTTATTCTAAATCCTTTGGAGAATATGTGTCAAAATAATCAAGACCTTCTTTTTTTGACTATAACCTTTTATTACTAGTCGGCCTTATGTTTATCAATAGATCCATCAGTTTCATTTTCCTTTTAAAGATCCATTTTGATCTAGTGGCTTACATCCGGAGGTAGATCAACTAACTCCCAAGTATGATTTTGCAATATAGAGTCTATTTCACTATTTATTGCTTCTTTCCACATTGGACCTTCGGAAGAAGTCGTTAACCTTCTTTAAAAGCTTTGAGGATCTGTCTCTACATCATATAAGTGATAAAATCTTCACCAAAAGATTTTTCATCCTCGACCTTTTGCTTCTTCTTGGCTCAACCTCGGTTGGCTCTTCTTCATTTACTTGTTCGGAAGGTGATCCTGAACATGAACACGTTTTAATGAACTAGGTTCATTTGTTTTAGCCGAATACATTCTCAAAGAATGATGCATTTCTTGATTCCATTATCGTATTTTTATGTATTTGAGATTATCGACTTATACACAAGAAATCGATAAGCACTCTCTTGTTGTGTGCATATATAATGAATATACAATCAACGAGTTTTGATCCTATCTTTACTACTTTGGGTGTAGATGAGCACCTTTGCAAGTCACCCCCACACTTTCAAGTATTTGTAAGAAGGTGGTTTACCTTTCCACGATTCATAAGGAGTTTTCTCTTGTTTCTTTCGGGTATCTTATTTAAAGATAATTGCTAGAAAGGATAGCTTCCCCCACAAGTTTTGTGATACTCCTGAACTCAACAACATTGAATTCATCATTTCTTTCAATGTTCGATTTTTCTTTTCGACAACTCCGTTCGATTGTGGTGACCATGGCGCGGTTATTTCATGAATAATCCCATGTTCGGCACAAAATTCACTAGTGGTGCCAAATATTCACCACCTCTATCGCTTCCGAGTATTTTGATCTTTTTCCATGTTGATTCTCAACTTCTTTTACGAATAGAATAAATTTATCTATCGCTTCATATTTTCCTTTTAACAAGTATACATAGCAATATTTAGTGCGAGTCATCGATAAAGGTAATAAAATAGTTATTTCCGCCTCTTGATTGGACAATTTTAAGATCACACACGTCGCTATGTATTATTAGAGTGGTTGCGTATTTCTTTCAACATTTTGAAAGGGCGCTCTTGTTAATTTCGCTTCAACACAAGTTTCACACTTATGTTCTTTATCAATTTCGAATTTGGGGATATATTTTAGACTTATTAATCTACGCAGGGAATCGTAATTAACATGTCCTAGTCTACCATGCCATAAAGAAGGTGACTCAACCAAGTAAGCAGAACCAGCAATATTATTATTGATATTGTTTGGCCTAACAGCCATTACATTCAGCTTGACCATGTCATTACATGCATACCCCTTACCGACATACATACCACTCTTAGTTAAAGTAAACTTGTCGGACTCTAAACCAAGACGGAAGCCATTCTTATTCAACAGCACTCCAGACACCAGATTCTTACGCATATCTAGGACATATAGCACATTCTTCAGAGTTAGATGCTTGCCAGAAGTCATCTTCAGAATCACTTCTCCTTTTCCAGCTATAGTAGAAGTAGTCGAGTTTCCCATGAACAGAGTCTCATTACCTTGAACTGACTCGAACTTAGTAAACACTTCCCTGTCAGAGCATATGTGCCTTGTAGCTCCAGTGTCTACCCACCATTCTCTAGGATTTGAATCCACCATGTTCACCTCTGACACAACAGCACAAAGTATCTCACGTTGGGTAATTGTAATTGTTTCACCCATCATGTTAAGAGATGGACTTCCCTCACATCGTCACACCCTAAGTTTTGGGGATGAGTTCCTTCATCTTATATGGTTTTGAGCCTATATTTTCTACATGGTATCATAGTCATCCCTTTATTGTACAAGTGTTGGGCCTCTTTGTTGGCATTATTGTGCCCTTATATGTCTTGTGTGTTATGTGACCCAGACTCTTTATAGGCCCACAGTTGAAGGGTTGTGATTGTTTCACCACCATATTAAGAGTTGAGCTTCCCTCACCTCTTATTCATCTACCTCCCCATCGGCTTAAGGATTTTGAAGAGATGTTAGTTCAACATGGTATCAAAGCGAGATGTCTTGAGTTCAAACCCTTCTCCAAGCACAATTTCCCTCCCAAAAAAACACATACTTACAATTGTTGGGTCTCTCTTCCTTCTTATAGACCCACAATTGAAGGGGTAGCGAGTATATATACAATGTTAATTACCTACATTCCCATCAGCTACACTTGATGGGGAGTATTGAGTATATATAATATTAATTATCTATCTCCCTGTCAACTTAGGGCACGTTTGGTATAGAGAAAAGTTGATAAAAGAAAAGTGTTGAGAAAATATATGAGAAAAGAAAAGCCGAGAATATAAAAGAATAAATTTTCATTTTGTTTTTGGGTATCTGAGAGAAAAAGATGTTGAGAATAGAATTGATTGTCATTATTTTTAAAAGAGAATTGATTATCAAATATACTGTAATTTATTCTCACCGAAGCATATTTGGTTGTCATGAAAAAAATGTAATTGTTTTTTTTTTTTGGGGGATATAATCAGATTTGGGAGAGGCTTTTTTTTGGGAGAGAAATTTTATTGAGTGTATTATTTTGGAACAAAAAATAAAAATAATTTTTCTTACAAGATAACGGAAAAACAACGATATTATTATACAAATCATGCTCCTAATACGAAGAAAAAAAGTGATGGAAAAAAAAGAACATTTCTATTCCCAATGAACTTTTCTTTACACTAGGCTGAGAATTAAAACAGGGAAAACAATCACTTTTGGAGAAAAGCTGATAACTTGAGATAAGACACTTTTCTTTTCCCAAATAACCAAACGCATCGAAATTGAGAAACAAAATAAAACATTTTCTTTTCTCATCACATTTCTCCCTACCAAACAGACCCTTAAGTATTTGGGAAAGATAGTAGTTCAACAATCCAACTAGACAAATGTTGTCCAATTTACAGTTCTCATCATTAGATCGGCGCGATTCGAAAATTTTTCGATTGGAGTCATTGGATTTGTAAACTACATTTTTTATCCAAAAATTTGTTGCAGTGGAGTCACCAGACTATAAAACTACATTTTTAAAAACAAAACGTTATTTTTTAACAACAACACTAAATCGTTTAAATATTCCGGATCTCAGTGGGGTCACGTGACCCCACCTTAGCCCACATAGATCCGCTCATGCATTAGACACAACAATTATCTACAGTGTTGATCATTATAAGTTACATCATTAACAATTTAGATCTATCCTGATCAACGATACAAATGATTTTTGTGACACACAGCGGTTATCCATATCATTATTCCGACTTACATAAACAAGTAACTACAATCTAACCAGCGTACTTCTCTTGTATGATTGTAACTTTAGTAAATATTGTTATGTCGGCTTAAAAAAGCTGTGATATTCTGCTGAATATAGGAAAACGTCTTCAAATGATTAATGAAATGAAACATAAGGTATAACATGAATAGATTATCCTCTCAATTTTTTTTTTTTTTTGAATAGATTAAAACTCTTGCGGAATAATATTTATAATAGGTCACGGTTTGGAAACTACAATCAAAGGTAAGATGCGTTTTATAGATGATTTTTTGCCTAAACATCCTGAAAATAATGGAAACTCTAAGGCTAAAATGATGGAAACTATGAGGCTTGGACACAGTGTAATGATTTAGTCATTACTTGGATCATCATGATGCTAATATAGGGCAGAACATTATGTTGTTACGTACTACTAGAGAGGTTTGGCTTGATTTGATTCATAGATTTAGTACTTGTGAGGTTTGGCTTGATTTGATTCATAGATTTAGTACTTGTAATGCCTATAGACTGTCAAATTTGATTGAAGACATTTTCACTACTAAGCAAGGATCACTTATTGTTTCTAGTTACATCACAAATTAAAGAGTTTCTGGGATCAATACACAATTTTGAGGCATGCACCACCTTGTTCTTGAGATGCAAGGGCTGTGTATAGAGTGTATAGTGAAACATATGTGGTAGTGAAACATATGTGGTTATCAGTTTCTTGAAAGGTTTGAATGATACCTTTAGCAATGTGAAGTTTCAGGTTCTCATGTACAATCCTATTCCTGATATACTAATTGTCTTCTCTATGGCTATGCAATATGATAGCCAGATGTCTTATGCCAGTTCCAAGAATGATTCTTGTTAGTAAAGTGAAATGTAACCGGTGGAAATGTAATTTTTTCGACACGTGCTAGCTTGGGGTTTTTTTCCCTTGTATCTCCATTCTGTGCCAAAAAACTTATTAAACACCGGTGTTTTAATATGTAAATAAACAAAATACTTTAAAATACTTTAAAGTGTTGGTACACCAAGCCCGTAAAAGAGCCCGTAGATCCGGACCAGCCCACATGACGGCCCAACAATGGATAGGGTCATCGGTTCAACCCGTCCTAAGCCGGACTCAGCGGAGCATAATCCAGCCCACCTAGCACCATTGGATTCCTATCATTGGCTAGGCCAACGGGCGTCGATTATCAAACATCAAGCTCGACACACAGCATTGGGGGCCAACCTGCTCGCCCCACGAACTAGCAGTCCGTCATCTCCAAGCCTACTTGACTAGGCAACAATCTACACAAACGTTACAGGTGAAGAGCCCACATCAATTATGAAATGGTCTTGCCCCAAGTCGAAGCTCGCCCAACATCACGTGTACTCTATCTACCAATTTTGTAACCGTTGACTATAGTCTCTATAAATAGCGGCGTCACCCCTCCCATCAGAACTACATTATTTTCACTTGATCCCTTGCAATCCAAAGGTACGTAGGCAGTCTCTCACGATGCAGCCATAAACATAAAGCACCCTCATTTCTTCTTTATGTATGGTTCATCCTTGCGATGTCGGTCAAGTTATAAAAAATAACTCGATACCTAAATAACACACTAGCAAGAGAACTAGGTTCAATCGCAGTATAGTTAGATAGAGTCGAGGTCGATCCCACACAGACTCGGCTTAAACGAAATATAACTTAACAGATTAAAAGCAAATAAAGGGTGGTCTACGACCAACAAATAACGCAGAAATAAAATTGACACAATAGAAACACAAAACCAACAAAGGACACAACGACACTAAGACACTTGTTTTTATAAGTTTTATAAATAATTGACAAACGGTATTGACGACGCTAGTAGTAATTACTCCCCCATGCTATGTAGATTGACGACGAGACAAAACAAGACATTTAAGATTAATTATTCTGACTACGGGAGTCATCCCCTAAAATAGATCTAGCTCCGGTTAGGCCATCTAGATCATCGTGTCTCCATTACGTGACTTCACATTTTTAGTCTCCATCTCATATAACTTCTGACACAATTACGAAACTAGGGATGCCGGTATAAACCGTAACCTCATCTAAGCAACATTCCTATGATTAGGCGTACTTCTTAGACACCGATTCAATCTCTGTCCTAAATAACAATCACTTTTTGGGTCTCATGTTAAATTACGATGACAAATAATTAAGTTGATCAAGTTTAATTACTCGTTTGAATTACAAAGCAGAGAACCTGACGTAGTCGAAGCCGTTCACAGACAAATCAAGAACATCACAGATCTTGCTACCAACGAGACATAAGCTCGCTGCCAACAAGCTCAGATCTGGACCAGATTTGCTCGTGAAACGTCTTTTACGTCTCAGATCTACATAAACATGGGTTTGATAATTAACTACATCACGAAATCAATACACAAAAAGACTACTCCATAACGAAATGAATTAGATCTACGAATAAAGATTGCATAATTGAGTAGACATTACCCTCGAAGACGAGCGTGATTCCCACTCCTCGATACGATCTCTAACCGGAGATTCTAACGACTCCGTAATGAACGAACATAAAATAAAATAAAGAAAACAACGAACTATATTGAAAATATTGTATTTCTATGGTGTACATAAGGCGTGTAGTATGCCTCTTTATTTATAGGTGTTCAAGCTAAATAAGAGATATACTTCAAAATGTCAAACAAATAAGAGATAACTCCCGCCGATCATTAAAATGTGACATCGCTTCCCTAAATGGCGTGTGGAAGTTGGCGCCATCATTTGATTGGTTGCCGGCTTTTGTCATGCTTATCCAATCTTTATCTTCAATTTGTCTTGATTTTCTTGGATTTATCTTGTGATTAAATTCTCCTTTTTGTATTTATCCTCCATAATTATCCAAATTCTGCAAAATAATATTTATCCCAAAATAAATCATATTTAAATAATAACGGATAAATATAATAAAAACGGATAAATACCAAATTATATCTTATTAATAGATAAATACCAAGTTATATGGATAAATACCAATTTATATTTTATTAATCACATAACATTAAATAATAACTATAAACGTGTGATTTATCATAAAATATATATTATTCGTCGATTTAAGGTCTACGTTGATGACTTTTACGGGTATAATTTGACCGTCATCAACTACCCCACTTAGACTTTGATCGTCCCGAACAAAGCATCAATAGGTCATTCCCAAGACAACATTTTCCATGGTCAAATCATACCTATACAAGAAACTCGAGTCAACTCATACCACTTATGCTCATAAGGTACCCATTATTCACTACTCGTCATGAATCGAAGTGATGTGTGCATGTGCATTTGGTTTTATATATTCGTGGCAAGATTAAAGTTTATGCTAACTTCGAAGTCTTAACCTACCAACATCAGCATTCCCACTTCTTAAGCCTCGCAATGGTTAAAGACATGGTGCAATAAGCAAGAGCGTCATCCATAAGGTTTTGGACTTGGAGACCGAGAAAATTACTCAAGCCTCTTAAAAATTTGAATATTCTTTTCATATCTTCATATTTTTCAAATACTATCAATCTCAAGGAAGAAAACTTTTTAGAGCATCCCCCTATCTTAGATCATGCATAGCATCGAATATTACCACAAGCGCGGGGCTACTTTGGTAATGTTACTACAAGCCCAGTGTTTGACTCATTGTCAAAACACAGATAATTCTCAAGCTTATTACTCCGCTTAGATGGCTAGAAGATAAGAATACATCAATGAGATAAATACCGACTCTAGGTGCGCATAACCAATCATCTACGCAATGTACACATAACTCTTGATTTATTATGATTTGTGCGAAATTAAATCGAATTCAAATTGAGTAAGCAAATAATAAATAACTACTTGCACTAGTTGGCATGAATATCCTTAAGTTTACATTCACATAAGCATAAAATGATCACGTAATCATGCAACTTGGTTCCTTTCCTATTAATCCTATGTATAAGAACTCACAAATCTAAAGTGCGAGACAATTAATTTGGCATTTGTTTCAGAAAAATTTTCAATTTTCACCGTTTCATTCAATCTTTAATTATAACATCATAATTATAACATCATGGCTAAGTCTCCTACCCCCCACTTAAACTTGGCATTGTCCTCAATGACAAAGAAAAATGAGATTTTAAGAAAAAGACTTAGCTCTGGAAACGGCTCTCAAGTAGATGCAGAATATAGTTGTAGACCAAGCACGTCGTGGAGAAGCACACAAAAACTGTTTAAGCAAACCAAGCGAAGCTCCACGAAACCGTTAATAACATGTCAATGGAGGTTATAAAATAATGTGGCGGTAATCAGATATAGAATATCCAAAAACAATTTAAGCCACTTTATTTCATACAACCAACGACATGGAAAACCAAAGAGTTAAAACTATAAAACTCACATATCGGCTATCAAGGAAAAAACCTCGTTTATTCCGAACTTAGAATCGAACTTGGCGAGATGAAAAAAAACCTTAGCGATGCATGCTACTTTATTCAAACAAAACAAAAACAAAAGATAGTTTTTCGAAATAGTTACGAGTTTATAGTCGCCACTAACTTAACTCAGCGATGGTTTAAGTATAGGTGGGATCTTCAAGAGTGAAGACTTCCTCCTCCTTTCCTGACCAAGACCAACATAATGTTTCACACGGTGTCCATTAACCACAAAGGTGGATTGGTCTTTAAGGTTCAATAATTCGGCGACTCGGAAGGAAAACCTTACTCACTCTATAAGGGCCATACCATCGTGATTTTAACTTGCCAGAAAGAGTCTCAAACGCGAATTGTAAAGAAGAACGGATCGCCTTCCTTAAAGGTGCGGTCCAATATCTTTTATCATGAAATTTCTTCGTGCGCTCCTTAAATATTTTAGCATTCTCATAAGCTTCCAGGACGAAACTCCTCTGGCGAGTCAACTCTAACAACCTTCTTTCTCAAATTCTAACTCTCATCAAAATTCAGCATCACGCGTAGCCCACATGGCACGGTGTTCAAGTTCAACGGTAGATGACATGCTTTACCAAAAACAATCTTATAAGGGGACATACCAATAGCCGTCTTATAAGCAGTCCTATAAGCCCATAAAGCATCATCTAATCGCAATGACCAATCCTTTCTGGTCGTATTCACAATTTTCTCCAAAATGCGCTTTATTTCTCGATTTGTAACCTCAACTTGTCCACTTGTTTGAGGGTGATAAGCGGTAGCTAACTTGTGTCTAACCCCGTACTTAATCATCAACTTTTCAAGCGGCCTATTACGAGAAATGGCTTCCATTATCACTAATAATCGCACGAGGGTTCCAAACCGCGTAAAGATATTTTCTTTAAGAACTTTAGTACAACCTTGGCATCGTTGGTAGGCGAAGCAATGGCCTCAACCCACTTGGACACGTGATCATTTGCAACTAAGATATAGCGGTTGGACAAAGACGAAGTAAAGGTCCCACAAAATCAATACCCCAAACATCAAAGAGTTCCACCTCTAGGATATTCTTCAGTGGCATTTCATTTCTTCTCGAGATATTTCCCGTCATTTGGCAAGAATGACAAGATTTAGCATATTGATGCGCATCTTTGAACAAGGTCGGCCAGTAAAAACCACATTGGAGAACTTTCGCAGCGGTCTTGTCTCCTCCATAATGTCCTCCGGCCTCATAAAGCGTGGCAATGTCTAAGGATATCATATATTTCTTCTTCCGGTACACATCTCCACAAAGACATTGTCGGATCCTAGCTTAAACAAATAGGGCTCTTCCCAATAATAGTGCCTAAGATCCTTGAAGAATTTCTTTCTTTCTTGGGGTTGAGATTTGGTGGCGGTATTTTGCGGACGGATAATTCACAAAGTCTTTAAACCATGGTTGTTTCTTCTCTGGCAACAACCTCAATACGCGAAGATCTTGCGGCGCAATCATCCTTTCCATGTATGGCCGTGATGGAGAATAATTGTTCATCGAAATGCTTCTCCAATCTCGGTCATTGGTTCTTTATCCTCTGTTTGAGGCGGGAAAGATGATCCTCAACCAAATTCTCGGATCCTTTCTTATCACGGATTTCTATATCAAATTCTTGCAATAGTAGAATCCATCTTAATAACCTTGGCTTGGAATCTTGTTTGGCTAAAAGATACTTCAAAGCCGCATGGTCAGTCCAAACAGTGACTTTAGATCCTACTAGATAAGATCTAAACTTGTCAAACGCAAAGATAACAGCTAGAAGTTCTTTCTCAGTAGTTGCATAGTTCCTTTGAGCAGCGTTTAAAGTTCGACTAGCATAGTAGATGGGCCTAAAGATCTTGTCTTTCCTTTGCCCTAAGGCGGCACCTACAGCTGTATCGCTTGCATCGCACATCAACTCAAAAGGTAGATTCCAATCAGGCGCAATCAGAACGGGTGCAGTAATAAGCATGTTCTTTAACTTATTGAAAGCTTTCATGCACTCGTTAGTAAACACAAATGGCACATCCTTGGCCAATAACTCAGTAAGAGGTCGAGAGATTAAGGAAAAATCCTTCACAAACCGACGATAGAATCCTGCGTGGCCAAGAAAACCTCGCAATGTCTTAAGATTGGTTGGTGGAGGTAGTTTTCAATCACCTCTACTTTCGCTCTATCCACCTCTATACCGTTCTTTGAAATCGGTGGCCAAGTACTATACCTTGAAGTAACCATCGGATGACATTTCTCCCGGTTAAGCACAGATTCGTCTCTCTCGCATCTCTTCAACACTCTTGCAAGATCGTGAGACATGAATCAAAGTCATCTCAAATACGGAGAAATCATCCATAAAGATCTCAAGGAAATCTTCAACCATATCGGCAAATAGAGAAATCATGCATCGTTGAAGCGTTCTTTGGTGCGTTACACAAACCAAAGGGCATTCTATTGTGTGCGAAGGTTCCATATGGACATGTAAAGTGGTCTTCTCACGATCCTCGGGTGAGATATGAATTTGATAGTATCCTGAGTAACCGTCAAGAAAGCAATAAAACGCATGTCCACTCAGTCTCTCTAGCATTTGGTCAATGAAGGGAAGAGGGAAGTGATCCTTACGAGTTGCATCATTCAGTTTCCTAAAGTCAATGCATACTCTATGACCAGTAATGAGTCTAATAGGAATTAACTCGTTTAACTCATTGGCTTGCACTATAAAACCTCCCTTCTTCGGAACTACGTGGATCGGGCTAAACCATTCACTATCAGAGATAGGAAAGATGATCCCCATTTCCAACATCTTAATAATTTCATCCCTAACCACGTCCTTCAATTGTGGATTTAGCCTTCTTTGGGGTTGTACAACCGCTTTCTTTGCAGGATCGACGGAGATTTTATGCATGCAAACACTCGGACTAATGCCTTTGATGTCAGCTATAGTCCATCCAAATGCTCCGCGATACTCTCTCAACACTCTCATCGACTTTTCTTCTTGTATTTCACTCAAGGCAGAAGAAATGATAAGCGGCAAGGTCTCATCTTGAAGGAATACATACTTCAAATGTGCGAGCGAGAGGCTTCAATGTCAGATTGGTAGGTGGTTCTTCTAACGAGGTCTTTAACTTTTGACCATTAGCTTAAGTTCAAAGTACTTATGCCATGTTGATGCTGTGATAGTACTTCTCAACCTCGGTAGATTTCATCTCTTCAACATGTATAGGTGTACCTCTACTACATCCCGGCCATACCACTTTCTCTTCCTCACTCCTTTCATATGGCACTTCATCCTCTAACTCTGAGGGTAGCCTCGAGGAAATCCTTAATATCCTCATCTTGTTGGAAGTCATTGACAAGTTTGTCAACGAATCCAACATGAAACATGCATCCTCTTCATCATCGGGTGTTTTCATAGTATCAAGCACGTTGAATGCTATTTGATCTCCATTTACTCTTAACACTAACTCTCCTTTGTAGACATCGATAAGCGTCCTACTAGTGGCCATAAAAGGTCTTCCTAAGATTAGTGGCACCGTGAGTTAGCTTCCATATCGGCCACAACAAAGTCGACGAAACACAAATTTCTCAACTCTTACTAGCACATCTTCAACCACTCCACAAGGTTCCTTAAGCTGAACGATCAGCTAATTGCAAAGTAATTGAAGTCTTTTAAGGTCCTTCATACCTAGCTTTTGAAAAATGGATAGAGGCATCGATTCGCGCTCGCTCTAGATCACACAAGGCTTTGTTCAAACATACGTTACCTATGGTGCGGGGATGAGAAAACTTCCCGGATCCTTGCACTTAGCGGGTAACTTATGTTGAAGAATGGCTGAGCACTCCTCATTTAGGCAAATGGTCTCTAAATCTAAGAGTTTCCTCTTAGTAGAGACAGACTTTCTTCAAGAACTTTGTGTACTCGGGCATCTCGGCCGATGCTTCAACTAGAGGTATATTGATGTGTAGCTTTCTAAAAATATCAATGAACTTCTTATACCTCTTGTTATCAACCTTAGGCTTAGGTTTGGGTGGAGGATAAGGTAAGGTTGAAGGATCGACATCAGTGAAAATAGGATACTTATTATTATAAAGCTCAACTCTAGGGCGGCGAGGTTCCTTATAGGTTTCTTGCTCAGGCAAGGTTCCAGAAGTGTTTGCTTCCTTGCGTGGCTCACCATCCTTACTTTCTACGAATTTCTCTTTCTCTTTCAAAGATGGTGGAGTTACTTCTTTCCCACTTCTAGTCATGATCGCATTCAAATCCTTAGGGTTCTTGTCCGTATTGCTTGGCAATCCTCCAGGAGGTCTAGTTGAGACTTGCTCAGCTAATTGTCCTATTTGGTGAGTGAGATTTTGGACTATGGCTTCTTGATTGGTCACCTTAGCATCGGTCTTCTGACAATATTGGCTAAAGTTAGTGGCTAAATCAGCCATTGATTTTGAAAGTTGTCCCATATTATCGATGCGACATTACTTAGTTTTTCTATTGCAGCTTCCCAACCAAAAGTTTTAGTTTGCTGTGGTACATAAGTGGTAGGCGGTTTAGGCCTTTCTCCTGCATTAATGTCGCTATATCGGAATCCAGGATGGTTATGATTAGGCTTGTACCCTCCCCCGATATAATTGGCTTCTTCCGTACCAGCATTCTCACTTTGAGGTGTCACCTCAATTCCAGTCCCTTTCTCTACTCTTGCCATCCTCTCTTGCATGCCATCTACCTTACTGTTGATAACAGACAGTTGTTCTAAGATTTTGGTAGATGCACTATCATCAAATATGTCAGCGGCCATCTTCACAGTAGCTATGTCATTGCCTCCCCATTGACTATTCATTGCTATTTGCTCCATCTTTCCTTGTGCCTCCTCAGGAGATAAAAGAACAAACGCTCCATTGCTGGAGGCGTCTACTCTAATTTTCTCAGTTTCTCTCAATCCATGGTAAAAAGTTTGCATTAAAAGCCAATGAGAGATATCATGATGAGGACACTTCCTCATAGCTTCCTTAAAACGCTCCCAAGCTTGATCAAAACTCTCCCCAGGTTGTTGCTTAAATCCTAAGATGTCTTGGCGTAACTTAAAAGTTTTTCCTAAGGGAAAATACTTATTCATGAATTTCTGCAACAATTGTTCCCAAGTAGTGATAGATCCAGCCTCTAAAGAGAGAAGCCATTGCTTAGCTTTATCTTTCAAAGTGAAAGGGAAAAGCTTAAGACGAATGTTCCCCTCCGGGATTAATTCTGGTTTCACAGTGCTAACGATTTCCAAGAAATTTGTCACGTGAACACCAGGATCCTCGTTTTGGACTCCATGAAAAGTGGAATAGTTAGTCACCATTTGGATCACATTAGGCCTAGGGTGATAGACTTCCGCAGCATCTTGCGGTGCTACGATAGCGGGGATGAATTGCTCAATAGTGGGCGTTGCATAACTTTGCAAAGTGCGCCTCGCTCCTTGAACTAGGGCTTGGTTTCCATTATTAGCATTAAGATTGTTCGCATTATTAGCATTATTGATAATAGGATTAGGTACCTGGTTTGGATTGACAGGAATGTCTTCCATTTCTGTTTCAGATTCAGAATGCTCAGAGTGATCGGTGGTATGTCCTTCTTCCAATTCGTGCTCGCTTTCCTCAAGATTTGGATCCTCTTCTCCTTGCTTGCTTGCCGCCTCTCTAGCTAACTTCTGTTTCGCCTTGCAAATTTCACTATTTCAGGATTATAAGGCTCAAGTGGTTCCTTCGATTTCCGAGTAGCGTACTATAAAATAAAAAAAACAATAAAACAATTAAAAACTCTAAAGGCTAGGCCTTTAATTAGACTAAATAATAAAAAATGAAACTAAAACAGACTCTATTCACAATATTTATGAATTTACTTTTAATAAAATAAGCTATATTTGATTTAATGACACGAGTCCCCGGCAACGGCGCCAAAAACTTGATGTCGGTCAAGTTATAAAAAATAACTCGATACACTAAATAACACACTAGCAAGAGAACTAGGTTCAATCGCGGTATAGTTAGATAGAGTCGAAGTCGATCCCACGAGACTCGGCTTAAGCGAAATATAACTTAACAGATTAAAAGCAAATAAAGGGTGGTCTCGACCAACAAATAACGCAGAAATAAAATTGACACAATAGAAACACAAAACCAACAAAGGACACAACGACACTAAGACACTTGTTTTTATAAGTTTTATAAATAATTGACAAACGGTATTGACGGCGCTAGTAGTAATTACTCCCCATGCTATGTAGATTGACGACGAGACAAAACAAGACATTTAAGATTAATTATTACGACTACGGGAGTCATCCCCAAAATAGATCTAGCTCGGTTAGGCCATCTAGATCATCGTGTCTCCATTCGTGACTTCACATTTTTAGTCTCCATCTCATATAACCCGACACAATTACGAAACTAGGGATGCGGTATAAACCGTAACCTCATCTAAGCAACATTCCTATGATTAGGCGTACTTCTTAGACACCGATTCAATCTCTGTCCTAAATAACAATCACTTTTTGGGTCTCATGTTAAATTACGATGACAAATAATTAAGTTGATCAAGTTTAATTACTCGTTTGAATTACAAAGCAGAGAACCTGACGTAGTCGAAGCCGTTCACAGACAAATCAAGAACATCACAGATCTTGCTACCAACGAGACATAAGCTCGCGCCAACAAGCTCGGTCTGGACCAGATTTGCTCGTGAAAAGCGTCTTTTACGTCTCGAGATCTACATAAACATGGGTTTGATAATTAACTACATCACGAAATCAATACACAAAAACTACTCCATAACGAAATGAATTAGATCTACGAATAAAGATTGCATAATTGAGTAGACATTACCCTCGAAGACGAGCGTGATTCCCACTCCTCGATCGATCTCTAACCGGAGATTCTAACGACTCCGTAATGAGCGAACATAAAATAAAATAAAGAAAACAACGAACTATATTGAAAATATTGTATTTCTATGGTGTACATAAAGGCGTGTAGTATGCCTCTTTATTTATAGGTGTTCAAGCTAAATAAGAGATATACTTCAAAATGTCAAACAAATAAGAGATAACTCCCGGCCGATCATTAAAATGTGACATCGCCCCCACAAATGGCGTGTGGAAGTTGGCGCCATCATTTGATTGGTTGCGGCTTTTGTCATGCTTATCCAATCTTTATCTTCAATTTGTCTTGATTTTCTTGGATTTATCTTGTGATTAAATTCTCCTTTTTGTATTTATCCTCCATAATTATCCAAATTACGCAAAATAATATTTATCCCAAAATAAATCATATTTAAATAATAACGGATAAATATAATAAAAACGGATAAATACCAAATTATATCTTATTAATAGATAAATACCAAGTTATATGGATAAATACCAATTTATATTTTATTAATCACATAACATTAAATAATAACTATAAACGTGTGATTTATCATAAAATATATATTATTCGTCCCGATTTAAGGTCTACGTTGATGACTTTTACGGGTATAATTTGACCGTCATCACCTTGTTCTTAATTGACACCACAAACTTACTGAAGAACTTACTCTTTTTATCCAGATGTACAACGCTAAAATCAACTAAACATGTTTGTGATAGAGTCCAACGTTATCACGTAGGTTAGACATGGTCTTATGTGTTTTATGTGACCTCATGATATGTTGAACGGAGTACCATGGTATCTAAGTCCCATGTCGGACGTGTGACTAGTTGTATTCCCCATATCGTTCTCAAGGCGGCGTACCAAGCGAGGTATCATGACCCGACCTCACGTTGGACATATGACTTGTCATTTTCTCCGTGTTGCATCATGACCTCATGTTAAGAAAAGTGGTAAGACAAGTCAAGACAAGACAAGAATATGACAAGAACACGATTAGGGTAAGTAAGTAATGCAACTTAACAAGTACATGCAAGATAAACTGATATAGTAAGTAGGCATGTTTTATGTACATTAAACATGTGCGTTAAAGTGGTTTTCTTTATGTTTCAAGTATTGTTCATTAAATTGTTTGTGAAAGTTGATAAAGTTGATTCATGTCGTGTCTCCCGGATTATAACAACAATGAATCTCCCTTTTGATCTTCTTTGCCTTACTGAGCTTGTGCATGGGCTCAATCCTTTATTTAGAATAAGAAGATTGCAGGTACATGTTGTATTGACAACGATTTTGGAGTGATAACTTATAATGGAGCAATAAGTATTTTATTCTTTAGTTTTCTTTTATACTTGTTCTTTCTTTTCGGACAAGTGAGTTGTAATGGATAATAGTTGTGCTTTCAGTAATTTAGGATCTAATTTGACAGCAGTTATATTCTGGTTGTGGTTGTTTTGGAAGACCTCGAGGGTCTATTTTTTAGCCTTCAACTTGTTTTCTTTCGCGTAAATCCTTTATTACTCTGATATGACACGAGGTGTACGTGGAATCTAGGGTTCACTTTAAATGTCACATGCCGAACGTCCTATTTCCGGATTAGGACTCGGTATCTGGGACAGAGGCGTTATAAGGGCTAAATTACAATTTTGGTCCTCTAACTATACACGTTTTTCGATTTTGGTCCTGGTTTTTTTCCGGCGACAATTTTAGTCCTGTAAGTGGTCTTTTTTACAAAAATAGTCTGAGCGCCCGGAAAGACCACTTACAGGACTAAAATTGTCGCCGGAAAGACCACTTACAGGACTAAAATTGTCGCCAGAAAAGACCAATTTTAGTCCTGTAAGTTGTCTTTCCGGCGTTCAGGACTATTTTTGCAAAAAAAAGACCACTTACAGGACTAAAATTGTCGCCGGAGAAAAACCAGGACCAAAATCGAAAAACGTGTCTAGTTAGAGGACCAAAATTGTAATTTAGCCGCGTTATAAGTATTCCTTGAAAAAAAATTGCTTAGTCTCTCATTGGCAGAATGTTGTTATCTATGTTGTACTCCTTCCATCCCGTAATATAAGAAATTTTGTTTTTTTTTACATTTTAAAAAAGTGTAAGTATATCATAAAGTTTAATGATAAATGTCTAAAATAATCCAATATATACTATCATTAACATTATAGTCGTAAAATAATGAAAAATTATTGAATTGATAATAATTTAGGGATGGTTCAAAAAAGATAATAACTTCAAGGTAGGAGAGAAATAATATAATAAACGTTCGATTGATATTTTAAATTTAATTATATTATGGGACAAACCATGAAGGGCAAAAGACCTTATATTCTGAAACAAATGAAGTATTATTTTTAAAGGAATAACGTTTTCTTTTCCTTCCTTTTTTCGAAAACAAAATATACACACGCACACTTCTTGTTCTCACTAAATTGAACCGGATATTTGAATTAAGGGGCACAATAATTACCCTTGGCCCGATGCCTCCATGGTAATAACGTTTCCTTAACAAGCGGAAAATGACAAGGAATGATCAAAATGCCTTGGGGTTGTTGGAGAAGACATGCAATTCCTATTTAGTGTTTGTACGAGCCAGAATTTTAAATTGCCGGTACTATGTTGTTCTTGTAAGAATATATATGCAATATATGTAAAATATGTAAAAGGGTATATGTGTAACTTTACACTTTAAGGTTTTGATGATAATGTACTATAAATACATGGCTCATGTGAATAATAGAGATATCTTTTCTCCAATTATTTTGTGTTTAACATGGTATCGGAGGCTCTATAAATTAAAGAGATTTTAGATTTTTAGATCTTATGTGTAATCGACACGTGTTCATCGTTTTTCCGATGTATCGGCGACGTGATTTTGATCCTTCCGGCAATTGCTTTTCGTTGTTAGCTATTGCTGCTTGTGTGTTGTTGCTGCTCCACCCTCATCCTACTGCTTTGTTACATGTTTATCGGTTTTTTCGGAAATCGACAACGTGCACCGTTCTATTTTCTTTGGGCTGTTGGTGATCCCCTTTTTTTTCGTGCTATTACTGCTATTAGTGAAAGATAAAAAAACAATTAGATATTATTTGTTGTTAGTGGACGGTTACCAGACTATTTTATAGCAAAAAGCCTGCTTACATGTGGATTAATTTAATTTGTCCTAATTTTCATTTAGTTAGTAAAATAAAATAACAAGACATTGTTTATATAATAGTATTTTCTTTGCTAGGAGACCAGGGCTTAAGACCATGCCAAATAGGCCTATACCTCGCCCCCCCTAAAGATCATTTGTATTCCAAGGTTTCAGATTTCTAGTATTTATGTAATTAGACAAAATTAATCAGAAATATGATTAGGGTTCTTCGACTAAAAGCGAGGCGAGGAATACATACAACATTTAAATGCAAATTGGTTGAATCAACGACTCCAAGAAAAACATAAATTTAAAGAGTAAAAGTAAAAATAAAAATGTAGTGTATTAAGATATTTGATAATGTGAAAAGACATTCACAATTTTAATCGACCTACAATTTGCCTTCCAAAATTAGAACATGGTTTATGTAGAATGAAAAAAAAAATGTTGTTGGCTAGCTTTGAAATTGGGCGTTCGGGTTATATTGCCTTATTACAACAAATTTTTGGTTATTAGACTCTTTCAACAAAGTCTTGGTTATTAAGGTTGAACCCTTATTTTATACCCAAAATACCCCACATCTTCTTCAATGAACTATGATTCCCGAATCCTTAACCCGCAAAACACCCTCGCCATAACCCTGCCGGAAAACCCTCTGGAACCTCCTTGAACCCTCCTCAAACCCCCTTTAAACCCCCCAACCACCCTGAACTCCCCCGAACCCACCTGAACCCCTGAATCCTGTAACCCCTGAAACTTGAAGCCGTGATTTTCCTGCGACTTTCCGGCAAGGTCGCCCTTTTTTCTTACGAATCTGAATAGAATAGAAATCGAAGTTGTAATGGAGGAAGGAAGAAGAAGAAGATAAGCTGAATCGAGTTGAGGGCGTGATGTTAATGGAGGTAATCGGAGATGCATTAATGGAGGGAGGAAGAGCGAAGAAGAAGATGAAGGAGAAGGAAGAAGGAAGAAGGAAGAAGGAAGAAAGGAAGAAAAAGAAGATAGGGGCTTATTTATCTTTTAACATATTTTAAAAGAGGGAGTCTATTTAGTTGGAAATTAAAGTGGTTATGTAGCCAATTCCCCCTTTGTGTGGGGGGCTTGGGCGCTTAGCTGACATGTAACCGGCGGAAATGTTATCTTTTTGACACGTGAGCTTGGGGTTTTTTTTCCCTTGTATCTCCATTTTGTGCCGAGAAACTTATAAAACACCTGTGTTTTACTGTGTAAATAAACAAAATACTTTAAAATACTTTAAAGCGTTGGTATTTTAAAATGTTTTCAAATTTCTTTGCACAATGTTGAGACACAAGGCAAAATATTCCCGTAGCTTGAAATTCAGAATGTTATATGCAAGCGTTTATTTTTTTTTAGGAAGTAAAGAATTTTTTATTGCGCCAAATAATTAGCATAGAAGATCACATGATATGGCGGCGAATTCCCTGTTGTTATAGGCCTAATAAAAATAAACCTTCTTCTGCAAAGAAATTTGCCGGCATATTGCCTCTCTTTTAACAAAATAGAAACTAGCTAGCTTTACGAAAGACTGTCAATTTTTGAAAGGCAACAAGGGAGTCTCCTTCGAACACCGTATTCCGTAAATCCCAAGTAGTTGCGAAGAACATTGCGTGGTAAATGGCTATTGCCTCCTCGATCATTACATCAAACTTGCCTGTGAGCTTCATAGAGAAACTTTTCAATATAACCCCTCTGCTATTTCGAGCCATAACACCAATATCCATGCCTTCTTCATTGGTTGCAGTATATACATTAATTTTTATCCTGTCCGGTTCAGGTGTTCGGATCAGGTTGCACGACTTGTACTTGAGCCAACATGTATATATAGAAATATAATTGTGATTAATTTAACATAATTTTCATTGATGATTCATTCTGCAGTACAAGATTCATATATATATGATGTAACGCCCCGTTCCCGGACACCGAGTCCTTATCCGAAAAAAGAACGTTCGGATTTACATGTTCGTCATCTCTCCCCAAACACATAAATAAACATGCATTTGAGGTAAGTACATTGTACATAGTAAGAAGTAGAAGCTACAAATTAAATAAGGCTCTTTAGCAAATTTTATTATAATAATTATATTTATGCGACCGACTCAATCTAGGGTTCACTTCATGCCATCGATATGTCATTACTATACGTTTCTAACTTAACATATCTTGGTTACGTCATCACTCAAGGACACTACGCATGGCGTTCATCAGCCTGATGATATACTTGCTAACTAACGGTGATAAGCACCTGATAGCTCTGGGGTCTCCCCGGTATGCGTATACATTCGATGAATTTCCTCCACTACCCTTCAGCCTTTTGAGCCAGTAGAGTTGTTCACCTTTTATGAACGTATCACATCGTCAATATGAAGTAGTGTCTAACCGAGAATAGGTGACATTTTATCTTTTACTATCACATATGTAAGTTTATTATTGTGTGTTAAATAACCACCTAAGTGTTTTCAAGGCAAAGCTCCTTATCAACTCTACTCCCTCACTTAGACAGCTAGACATCACATCCTATCAAGTACACAGACATTGATGAACTCTAGTTCATCAAAGCACAAGCCCTTTCATGCCAATGTCTTTACTGAGCCGCCCTACCAGTCTATTACGATTGCTTGTCATTGAATTTATACAACATGTCAAACTTATAAGTAAAGCTTATACAAACATTACTGCTCATTTAGACTTATTTCAAGCTTGCTATAACAGCTAGTATGGCCATCATCAAAACAATAAAATGTTCCTAACATTTTAGTTGGTGTGGTCTTAGAAATGTGGCTGTTTGTTCATCTTTGGAATTGCTTCTTCAGCCGATAGATTTTATTCATATTTTCAAGGCCTCGTCTCAACAAAATAATGTGTGGTACAACATCAAATGTAACGGCTTTGGGTGGATTTGGAAGATGAGAAATCATATCATCTTCGATGCGGCTAAACTGGATATTCAGCAACTTTTTTTGAATATTCAACAAACTTCCGTTTTGTGGTTCTCCGGGAAAGCGTCAAAATCGATGTGTGATTGGTACACTTGGTCATCGAATCCTCTTCTTGGTTGGAAAACGATTTAATCTTGAGTTTTTACGGTTTTTGCGACTTTGTTTCTTGGTTTACATTTTACTTCTACCTCTGTTTTGTTTTAGTTACGATTTTTGGCTCGTAATTACGCTTGTTTCATGTTATCTTGTAAACTCTGTAACTTCTTAACTTTCTAGCTCCTTGCATGAAAGTTCTTTTATACAATTCTTTGTTCAAAAAAAAATGATCTGAGCACAACCGTTGTGTGACACAGCGAGTATCACAGCGATGTATCTACACCGTTAATTTCTAATTTAAAGTCATTGATCATTATTATATATCCATTATGATCAATGATGTAAATACATCTTTGTGACACAATTCTAATTTAGAGTCATTGATCATTATTATATCCATTATGATCAATGATGTAGATCTGGCGTTATAACATTCATTGTGTCACAACGGTTGTGTCAGATCGTTTTTTTTTTTTTGCATGAATCATCCACTATCTTTCTTGAAAAATTGTGGGCAGTCGTTTTTCATTTTGGGTTGACCAGTCTCCAATCGTTTTATTTATTTTGCATCTTTGGTCCATTTAACGTGTTGCCAACAAAAAAAATAACGGAATTGATGCGTGTATCACACGCACCGTTTACCTATAGAAAAATTATTATTTTAATCAAAGAATTGCCAAAATACATCTTCCTCCACCCAAAATACAATTTCCCAAATGTATGTATATATATCAAAAACACCCAAAGTTCCAAATCATTTTCTTTCCTTCCTATCGTCTTTATGAGCAAAATCTTTTCCCTCAATGGCTGTTCCTCAACTGGTCAAATTTCTTTGAATAAAATAATAATTTTTTCGTAAATAAAAGGAGCGTGATATAAAACCAAAACGGAAAAAAATGGACCATAGTTACATAACAAAATAAAAGATAATTGACTAGTCAAACCGAAACCGAAAAAAATGGTTAAATGACAGTTTTTCGATAACACGCATTCTTGCTATTAGCTCCCATTAATATTGTCAACTATAATTGTGGGCGCAAAAAATATATAAATGCACCTGCAATTGCAAATTATAAAAACGAGTTGAATTTTAATCATGAAGTATACTGGTAGGTTCCCATAAGGTAGTGATGTTGCAACGCAAACAACCTAGTGGAAATGATTTATACTAGTATTTTAAAATGACTATTCCTGTTTTATTTATCTATATATTTATTTATTTTTATATTCCTGTTTTATTTATTTATCTATATATTTATTTATTTTTATTTTCTATTTTTTTATAGGTGGGTTCTATTAGCACCCCTTTTTTACTTTCGGCACCCATTTTTTGATTATTTTTTTGGGATGAAAAAAACGTCAGTCACACTGGTGTTTCTTGTGGCACACCAACGTCAGTGTCACCGATGTTGGTGTGCCACAAGGAACACCAGTGGAAAGTCGTGGACTGGCGTTTCTAAGTTTTAACACTTTTTATATTGGGAGCGTCGGTAGCTGCTGGTGTTCCTTGTAGCACCTGGCGTCGTCAGGCCACACCGGTGTTGGTGTGTCACAAGAAACACGATGTAAGTAATGAACGTTCACTTATAAAAAATCACCGGTGCCAAAGTAATTTTTTGTGATACCGGAAGTAAGGGATGCGAGTAGTAAATTTGGAGGTGCCAATAGAACCCCTTTTTATATTTCTGATTGATTTTTGCTATTAGGTGTATGTTGACCATTTGGCAAGTACCGTAAATATTAAAGCTGGCAACATTTATTAATGATATGGAATGTTTGTAAGTCAATCTCAAGTTAGCACTAGCTAGTCTTTGAAAGATCGAGTAGAGTAATGATCGTCTTGTGCTATTACATCATAAAAGGTGACACATCAATATAGACGGAACCAGGGATGGCTTGGGTGGGGCAACCCATCCGGTTTTTATTTCCACTGCATCCAAAAATACATATATAATTTAATCTAGTTATTCTTTTAATCCAGTTCATCCATGTTAAAGTATCTCACGTTGGGTAATTGTAATTGTTTCACCCATCATGTTAAGAGACAGACTTCCCTCACCTCGTCACAACCTAAGTTTTGGGGATGAGATCCTTCATCTTATATGGTTTTGAGCCTATATTTTCTACATGGTATCATAGTCATCCATTTATTGTACAAGTGTTGAGCCTCTTTGTTGGCATTATAATGCCCTTATATGCCTTGTGTGTTATGTGGCCCAGACTCTTTATAGGCCCACAGTTGAAGGGTTGTGATTGTTTCACCACCATATTAAGAGATGAGCTTCCCTCGCCTCTTATTCATCTACCTCCCCATTGGCTTAAGGATTTTGAAGAGATGTTAGTTCAACATGGTATCAAAGCGAGATGTCTTGAGTTCAAACCCTTCTCCAAGCACAATTCCCCCCCCCAAAAAAAAACACATACTTACAATTGTTGGGTCTCTCTTCCTTCTTATAGCCACATTTGAAGGGGTAGGCAGTATATATATATATATATATATATATATATATATATATATATATATATATATATATATATATATATATATATATATATAATGTTAATTATCTACATTCTCATCAATTCTGAAAGGCGTATTGAGTATATATAATGTAAATTATCTATCTTCCTATCAACTTAGGGCATGTTTGGTGTAAAGAAAAGTTGAGAAAGAAAAGTGTTGAAAGCGATATGAGAAAAGAAAAGCCGAGAATAGAAAATAATAAATTTTCATCTTGTGTTTGGGTATCTGAGAGAAAAGATGTTGATAATAGAATTGATTATCTTTATTTTCAAAAGATAATTGATTATCAAATATCTTGCAAATTATTCTCACGAAGCATATTTGGTTGTAATGAAAAAAATGTAATTGATTTTTTTTGGGGGGATATAATCAGATTTGGGAGAGGCTTTTTTGGGAGAGAATTTTATTGAGTGTATTATTTTGAACAAAAAATAAAAATAATTTTCTTACAAGATAATGGAAAAATAATGATATTATTATACAAATCATTTTCTTTGGGACTCTGAAAGAAAAAAATAATGGTTGAGAAGAAAAAAGTGGTGGCAAAAAAAGGAACCTTTCTATTCCCAATGAATTTTTCTATACACTAGACTAAGAATTAAAAACAGGGAAAATAATCACTTTTGGAGAAAAGTTGATAACTTGAGATAAGACACTTTTCTTTTCCCAAATAACCAAAGCGCATCTAAATTGAAAGCGAAATAAAACATTTTCTTTTCTCATCACATTTCTCCTACTAAACACACCCTTAAGTTTTGGGAAAGATAGTAAAACTACATTTTTATCCAAAAATTTGTTCGAGTGGAGTCACCAGACTATAAAACTACATTTTAAAAACAAAATGTTATTTTTAACAACAACACTAAATCGTTTAAATATTACGGATCTCAGTGGGGTCGCGTGACCCCACCTTAGCCCACATAGATCCGCTCCTGCATTAGACACAACAATTATCTACAGTGTTGATCATTATAAGTTACATCATTAACAATTTAGATCCATCATGATCAACGATAAAAATGACTGTTGTGACACAACGGTTATATCCATATCATTATTCCGACTTACATAAACAAGTAACTACAATTTAACCAGCATACTTCTCTTGTCTGATTGTAACTTTAGTAAAATATTGTTATGACGGCTAAAAAAAGCTGTGATATTCTACTGAATATAGGAAAACGTCTTCAAATGATTAATGAAATGAAACATAAGGTATAACATGAATAGATTATCCTCTCAATTTTTTTTTTGAATAGATTAAAACTCTTGCGGAATAATATTTATAATAGGTCACGGTTTGGAAACTACAATCAAAGGTAAGATGCGTTTTATAGATGGTTTTTTGCCTAAACCTCCTGAAAATAATGGAAACTCTGAGGCTAAAATGATGGAAACTGTGAGGCTTGGACACGGTGTAATGATCTAGTCATTACTTGGATCATCAACTTTGTGGATGCTAATATAGAGGCGAGCATTATGTTGTTACGTCTTCTTAGAGAGGTTTGGCTTGATTTGATTCATAGATTTAGTACTTGTAATGCCTATAGAGTGTCAAATTTGATTGAAGACATTTTCAATACTAAGCAAGGATCACTTATTGTTTCTAGTTACATCACAAATTAAAGAGTTTATGGGATCAATACACAATTTTGAGGCATGCACCACCTTGTTCTTGAGATGCAAGGGCTGTGTATAGAGAGTATAGTGAAACATATGTGGTAGTGAAACATATGTGGTTATCAGTTTCTTGAAAGGTTCGAATGATACCTTTAGCAATGTGAAGTTTCAGGTTCTCATGTCCAATATATCCTCTTCCTGTTATACTAATTGTCTTCTCTATGGCTTTGCAACATGAAATCCAGATGGCTTGTGCCAGTTCCAAGAATGGTTCTCTTTCAGTGCTAGTCCCCGTTGTTAATTCTCAAGATTATGTGATTTTAGCTTCTCAGTCTAATTCTACCTCTAGTAAAGGTCCTAGGAGGGGTGCCCCAAGGCAGTTCACTGGTAACACTCAAAATAAGAAGGTGCAGTGCACACATTGTGGTAGAGAGGAGCATACCATTGATAGGAGTTATATAAGAAATAGGGTTATCCTCCAGGGTTCAAAGCGGAGAGTAGGGCAAGTTCCATGGCAAATTGTGTGGATTCTAGTCAGGCTTTTAATCAAGGTTTATCAAGACAAAGAATCTGCGACACGGGATGCTCAAGAATTTGTTACATCCAACTCTCATTATGATCACATCTTGGGATATTTGAAAAATGGGAAGATCTAACTTGCGATACTACTTGACTCAATCACGACCATTTGCCATGACAACTAGTGCTCATAATGATCATTCTAACACAAGAGGTATTTTTATATAAATGGATAGTGGGTCAGGTGCCACTGACCACATAACTTTATCTTTGTACATAATCTTGTTCTGTTCACAATGTCACGATCCACTTTACCTCTTTGGTTTAGTAGTTCTTGTGTCTCATATAGGGCAAGTTCATATAAATAAGCACTTGCTTCATCAAAATCTTCTTCCAAGTTTCTCTTATAATCATTTGTTTGTGAGGAAACTAACTCCGAAATCTGAGTTTTACTATGTCCTTTCTTGATAGTTCTTTGTGTAATACAAGATATCAAGATTCGAGAAGAAGATTGGTTTAGGTAAAGTCGACAATGGCCTTTACATTACGCTTGCTAATGCACCATTACTTGCATATTGAATTACGCCTATAACTCCGTGTCTCGGTCTTTGATTTGGCCTTCTGATTATGACACTTGTCCATCGAGAGACTTAGGGTTTTCAAAGTGTCATGTACAAGATGTTAAATTTCCCAGACCAGGAATGCTTGATTTGTCCCTTAGCAAAGGAAAATCGACTTCCACTTCCACACAATCTTTACCTTAAACACGTTTTGGATTTGATACATGTGGATATATGAGGCCTTAATAGGATGCCCTCTTGATGTTGAATGTTATTTTATGTCTATTATAGATGACTATAGTAGGTTTATGGGATTTTGTAGATGCATGGTAAATTTGAAACTAGAAACCTCTACTTAATCTTTTTGTAATCAAATTCAAACTCAATTTGGCACTACTGTTAAGGTAATTAGATCAAATAATGGAATTGAATTTGACATGCCAGCATATTACAATGCACAAGGTATAATTCATAAACATCCTGTGTTAATACGCCTCAACAAAATGACATAGTTGAGAGAAAGAATCAACATTTATTGAATACATGAAGAGCATTAAGGTTTCAGTCTCATTTACCCATGCAATACTGGGTTTTTGTTTACAGCATGCTGCCTTACTTATTAACTCTACTCCTTCACCTTATATTCATGATAAATGTCCATATTTCATGTCTGTAACAAACTTCCTAATTATGATTTGTTCAAAGTTTTTGGTTGTCTTGTGTTTAGTTCTACTAACACTCAAGGCAAGGGTAAGTTGATACCAGAAGCAGTCATTATGTTTTCCTAGGGTTACATGCTCATACAAAAGGCTTCATTTTATTGGATTTTCAGACCCAAGAGATTTTTATTTCAAGGGATGTCCTCTTTCATGAGGATAATTCCCACTTGCTGCTCCTTCTCTTGAACCAAACAATGTTATTCATGTGTCTACATACGAAAATGTTCAATATCCTTCTGCTCCAGACAACACTACACCTACTCCAGACAATATTGCACCTGCTTTCTCAAACCTCTGAGGTTGTTCAACATGCTCAAACTCATAGCATGTCCTCTAGAGTCAGACATATACCTAGATATTTAAAAGACTATCTGATCAACCTAGCAACAAAAGGGACTACTCCTCATACAATTTAAAATGTCTTTTCTCATAATCATATCTCCAAGCCTTATGAGTCTATAATCCCCAACATTTCTCATGATCATATCTCCTACCCCTATGATAATATTAAAGCAACTGACGCCCTCACAAGGTGTTGCTATGAAAGATCCCTTTCTCTATAGATGTGCAACATGTGGATTGCAGTATCTGACCTTTACAAGACAAGACATCACCTTTGCAGTTAACTACCTCAGTCAATTCATGCAAGAACCTTATGATATTCACTGGAAGTTCATAAAACGGCTGTTGAGATATGTTAAAGGGATCCTCCATTATGACCTTCATTTCAAGCATGGAACTTTTTTTGAGCTAGTAGATTTCTCTGATGCAGACAAGGCAGCAAGTTCATTTGACAAAAAGTCAGTTGCAGGGTATTGTGTGTATTTGGGAGATTCCCTTGTTTCATGGAGTTCAACAAAAGCAAAATGTGATGTCGAGTCTAGTTGTGAGTCGGCATACAAGTCCTTGGCCAATCTTGCTTTCTTTGAGTTCTGATGGATTCAACATCTGCTCAAGGAGTTAGGGCTTATCTTGCACAATGTTCGATTGCTTGGTGGGATAACACTATCATTCCATATAAACACATAGAAATAGACATACATTATGTTAGAAATCAAATATTGTACAAGAGGCTCGAGTCAGTACATCCACAGAGAGCCGATTAGATAGTAGATGTCTTGACAAAACCTTTGTCTACTACAACATTTTCAACTATTCAAAAGCAAACTTAATGTAGTACCAACACCATCAAGTTTTAGTAGGGATGTTGAGATAATTACCTAATGTAGTGTATGCCTGTGTGGATGACAAATGTGTGTCTTAGATTAATCCATGTGGTGTAGTATTAGCCCTAAGATCATTCTTGTTATTAAGTGAGTGTGCGTAATCTTGATACTCTCTTTGTAATGATTTATGATAAGATAATACAACATAATCTATCCTAAATTCTCTGTATCTTCACCAACTTTGCCAATCTTTTGAAGAGGGGAAAACATACGAACATGCAAAGGGGTAACTAGATTGAGTACTTAGTAACAAGTAGAAGCTACTGAACAACATGATTTATAATGAAGAGGAAGCAATAACAACATTATCAAAAGTAAAGACCATTATTAGATTATCCTTACATCTAGCTATCATACCATGTTCATAGGATGTCATGAGTTTTTAAGGGTTACTAGCTTAGCTCATATTTGTTACACGAGGAATTACAAGGGCATCTTAAGGCAGGGAATAGACTGCGTTTTCTATTTTTTGGGTGTATCATTCGTATTAATCCTGAGATAAAAAAGTATTTTTTTTCGAATTTCCCCTATTCAAATACACTGTAGGCAATATTGTCTTTTTCCTCTATTTCTCATAAATAAATAAATAAAAAATGCTCTCAATGAACTTGTATAAATGTCAGCGCTCTAGGCGCGTCGTGGTCGACATTAAGCTGCGTTGTAATCACGATATTGGATCGCGTCTTAGTCTAGTTTCGGCTAGCTTTTACGGTAAATCTGCTTTCGTTAATAAATCTTTCGTCAATCGTGGGGAAAAAAAAAAAAAACTTGTATCGTACGCAACAATTGGCAATTAAACTGGATCAAAGAGAATAAAGATAGGTTGACATTCAGATTATTATCTTACAAAATTTATCAGTTAAGCTGTCTATTTAATAAGAAAATATATTCTACTTTGTTTTGAATATATGTTTGTTGGACACTTACATATATATATATATATATATATATATATATATATACCTTGCTTTTCAATTTCAAGCTCTACAATTGGAATTATTAATTTTTTTTTTATTTCAGCATGATTCTGCATTTCATGTAATCGATTTATTATTCAAAAAAAAAAAAATGTAATCGATTAACAGATATACATATTTAGGATCCTGGACTTTTAATATTTGCAAATGTACGTGCTTCAGATGTTTATGGTAAGTATCCGTATATCTTCGTATCTTCGTGTTTAGTACGTATCAAATACAATTTACGCTTCTAAATTTAAGAATATACTCTTTCCGTTTTTAAGCTGTCGGAGAGAAAAAAATGGCGGATTAAAAAAGTATTTAACGTATACGAAATAGAGTGTAAAATATACAATTCGTTTCATTTCTTGTGCATGAAAAATTACACTATTAAAATTTGGGTTATTGAGATAAATGGTAAATGAGTGAAAAATATTAAATCTTTGCATTCTTAACGTAAAATGATAGAGGAATAAAAGAAAGTGACGGTTAAAGAAAAAAGCGGAAGGATATATATATGTATCTTAAAATATTTAATATTCTATCTGCAATATCGAGGACAATGTTTTGGATAGATACTACTATAATGTCGTGAGGAATTGTGTTATATAATATAAGATCTCTGATGCCCGTCTAATCATTATTAGTTGATCATGTCTACATCGATTAGTATATAAACAACCGATGCTATCACCATTATTCCACACCATTCTACATTCTACACTGTATTGCATTGAAGTCAAGAAAAATTATAGCCTTAAAATAGAAAAATAATAAGCAAATATGGTTTCATCAGGAAATCTAGTAGTCCACCACGGGTATCTTCGTTTGCTAATATTGCTATTTCTGCAGCTGCCATCATCATGTCGCATCAAGGCTGCTGGAGGCCATTGGAACGTCCTTCAATCCAACATAGGCATTACAGCAATGCACATGCAACTTCTCAACAACGACAAAGTCGTCATTTTCGATCGTACTAATTTGGCCTCTCCAACATATCTCTGCCTAGCGGTGCGTTGTAGAAATAATCCCAGCGATCTTGCTTTCAAAGTTGATTGCTCTGCTCGTTACATCGAATATGATGTTTCCGAAACACCGTTAAGCCCTCTCATGGTTCTCAACGACACATGGTGCTCCTCCGGTCTTTGTTAATTCAGCCGAAACACCTGATTCAGGCGGTGGATGGAGCGATGGATCTAACGGTGTAAGGATCTTCAAGCCATGCTCGGTGGTAATTGTGATTGGCAAGAAATCAATAACGGTTTATTACGACCACGGTGGTATGCAACCGATCACAAGCTTCAAGCGGCTTGCAGTTATTATAGGTGGAAGGAGAATTCAACTATGAATTTTATCCTAGAAGCGCCGGTTTCTGAATTCTGTCAATTTTCCTTTTCTTCAACGGACTAATGATCCCAATATCGAGAACAATTTGTATCCTTTTGTCTTTCTAAACCACGATGGAAACCTATTCGTTTTACGCAAATAACGAAGTGTATTATTGGATTATACTAGGAATGTGGTCGTGAAAGCGTGCCCTCGATTCACTGGTGGTGATCCCGGATGCTATCTAACAGCGGCTCCATGATTTTATTACCATTGACTACTCTTGAGGCAGCCACCGCCATGCAAATTTACGGTGTGCGGGGTGCACCGAAAGGTAACTTTCGTCGGCGCCCGAGAATGGTAAATTTGTGGCGGCATTGAATAAGCGTGCTAGAATCAAAATTACAGACCCAAATCCTCGATGGTTTATGGAGACCATGCCTATGCCAAGAGTCATGGGTGACATGTCATTACTTCACAATGGTAATGTTTTGATAATAAATGGGGCATCAGTTGGAGTTCTTTGGATGGGAACTAGGCGAAACCGGTTCAAACCCCGTGATATACAAACCGAATAACCGAGGTTTGGGTCAAGGTTTGAGGTACAAAGCTACTTCAACTATACCAAGGATGTATCACTCATCTGCTATTTTATTAAGAGATGGTAGGGTTTTAGTTGGAGGAAGCAATCCTCATCACGAGGTATGTATTTAAAAACACGCTTTATCCAGCGAGTTGAGATTAGAAGCCTTTTCTCCCTCTTATTTGGATCTGGATTCAACAACTTGCGACCAAATATCCTCTGGTCACCTTCTCAATCTCAGATTAAATATAACCAACGATTACATGTCAATTTACGGCCTCGGGGCGCGTAAAGAGAATTTGGTTATGGTAACATTAGTGTCTCCATCTTTTACTACACACTCATTTTCTATGAACCAAAGACTGATAGTGCTTGGCGGTTGGAGTGTGAAAAATGTTGCCAAATGGACCTATGAAGTGGCCGTGTCAGCACCTACTATAAGGAATCTTGCACCATCGGGATATTATCTACTATTAAGTGGTGCACCAAGATATTCAAGCAAAGGGTTTGGGTACATCTCGGTTAAGAGTTGATATATCATTTTTCTATATGTATATAGATTGTATCGAACATTGGTTCACTACTTTCTTTCCCTCGTTAATTATGTCATATTCCTCTCCGATTGATGGGAGGTGATGTAATGTTTCGTTGGTTGGACGGAACTATATATATGTTGTTCATTATTTTCATGTAATTATTGTTTTTTTTAGGGAAGTAATAATTGTTTTTAAATTGCACAAATGCAATACTTTAGACAAACTATGAGAAAGTTGAATTATTTTACTACATTAAAGCATAAAGAATGAATGAATATAAGGGAACAAGTGCTTCAAAAAAAAAAAGAATATAAGGGAACAAGAAGGAAGTAAATATAGGCAACGAGAAGAAATGATGGTAAAACACCTTACTACTAAATAAAGAAGATGATTTCTCAAAATTAAACTTCTCCATGGCAGAAGCTTGATGGGAGGATCAGAAACCAATACAAGATAAATAAGTATTTGTGTGGACATTTAGTGGTCGTAAAAAGTCTGATGTTTTCGCAATAGCTTTATTTAAAGCCACCTCCAGGTTTACATGCTTCTGGTTCACACATTGTATGCAGATTAAACAGTCCTTACATTGTCTAAAACAAGTTAATAGACAATGGAATGCTATGCTCACACAATGTCTACTTCAGAATGGTTACTCTCATTTCCCATATCATAACTTGTCTTTATGATATGAGAAATGATAAATCATAACAAAATCTGTAAAAATATGCCACAACAATGAAATGATCTGCAACATGGATTGTTAATTGTAGGATCTATATTGATTGAATTAGGTTCGCGATAATCAATGTTGTGCCACATTAATTGTTGTGCGTTTTAGTTAATATTTCTATCATCTTCTTATGATATACTATTACTTTTGATTTTCGTAACTTTAAAACTCCACTTATATTGTAGCTTGATTTATTTACAGTGCCAAAAGAACAAAAAAAAGACTAATGAGGTTTGATCTTTTGCTTCTTCATCTTTTTCCTTTGTTAAGCGAACAAAAAATTTTCCGAGCGTATTTATTGGCTAGGCATGGTGCAAGTCATTTTGGTTTGTGTGTTTGAGGCACAACCCCTCCATGATGTAATCATTGCCGGGCTTAATAAAATTCCCTTTTATTCAATAAAAAAAAGAATATCAATAGAATTCTTCAGAAAAAAAAAAAAAAAACAATCTTATAGACCATTTAATACATTTTTAAAAAAATATTCTCATATCTAACATTTAATGTTTGTATGATTATTTCATATTTTAAAACATGCTTTCATTATGAGATAAGAGTATATATATCCATTAATACTTAAAATCCAACAAATTAATTATATTTTTAATAGATGTTAAAACAAAAATTAAACACTTTTTATTGGACAGGGATAGTAATTCAAGTATAGCTAGAAAATAGAAAATAAATTGCTTAGTCTCTCGTTGGCAGAATGTTGGTTACCTATGTTCTGCTCCTTCCATCCCTAATACAAGACATTTTGTTTTTACATTTTAAAATAGTGAAAGGACATATCATAAACTTTAATGTTAAAAGTCTAAAATAATCCAATACTATCATTAACATTATAGTCGTAAAAATAATGGAAAATTATTGAATAGATAATAATTTAGGGATGGTTCAAAAAAAAAAAAAGATAATAACTTGAGGTAAGAGAGAAATAATATAATAAGCGTTCGATTGATATTTTAAAATTAATTATATTATGGGACAAGCCATGAAGGACATATGACCTTATATTCGGAAACAAATGAAGTACGTATATGGATAATTTTTTTTTTATTATTTTCTTTTTATTTTTAAAGGAATAAAATTTTTTTTTTTTTTATCGAATCGAAATATACACACGTATACTTTTTGTCCTCACTAAATTCAAACCGAACATTTGGATTAAGAGGCCACAATAATTACCAGCTGCCCGATGCCTCATTGGTAATAGCGTTTCCTTAACGAGCTGAAAATGAACAAGGAATGAACAAAATGCCAGGGTTGTTGGAGAAGATATGCAATTCCTAATTTAGTATTTGCACGAGCCAGAATTTTGAATGTTAGGTACTATGCGGTTCGAAGATATATGTAGATAATCACAAAAAGTTTGGGACAGTTTACATGTTGTTAGTTAAAAGATTTGTACGCACCATCTTCTTTAATTCAACAAGCTGGGGTACATACCCTAGTGGATTACCACTAGGGTCTAACACAACTTCAGGTGGAGAGCCCAGAGTTTGAACCCGATTAGGGTGTATGTAGTGTTTATCCTTTTCGTTTCCGGGAAAAAAAGAAGAAGAAGAAACTGTGGTATTTTAAATTTGATTGGTTATTCTGTTTCATTTCATTTGTTGCCTTTCATTATTTCAGAAGGCATTAACCATTACACGGACACATTAAAAAAAAAATAGTCTTTGAAATGTTGTTACATACCTAATATTTGTCTCCTCAACCACAAGAACCAAAACCCAAAGGAAATAAAAAAACAAATGAAGGTGCCTATGTCATTATTAGACAGGGATGTGGACGATTACCATACTATTTTATAACAAAAAAGTCTGCTTACATGTGGATTAATTTGTCCTAATTTTCATTTAGTTAGTAAAATAAAATAACAAGTGTAACGCCCGCTCCCAGATACTGAGCCTTATCCGGAAGAAAGCGTTAGCGTGTATAGCATTAAATAAATCTAACTTATCATGGCAGCCTCTACGTTAAATAAGTATCAAATAAAAACAAGCGAAGCTAAAAACACTCGGGTAAAAACATAAATGCTACTATGAATAGAAAGTAACCATGCTAAAGATGGATAGTTAAATTACAACGACGAAAAACCCAAAGACTTATACAATATGATGTCTTAAAAGTAGAAGTACAACAAGTCTAAGAAAGAAATACAACTAGTTTAGTACAACATTTACAAAGAAATAAACTAAGAGCTTTGTCAAGACTTCAAAGTCTTCAAGGTAAATCATCTACCTTGATCAACTTTGTTAGTCAAAAAAAATGCAAAGGAGGTAAGTACAAAGTACTTAGTAAAAGTGAAAGCTAATGAATAACTAAGTTATACAATGAAAGGTTATTATTATGATTATTAAATTATCTTTATGAGACCGACTCAATCTAAGGTTCAATCCATGCCCGTCGACATGTCATGACTAAGCGTTTCTAGCTTAGCTTATCTTGGTTACATCATCACTTTAAGAACAAGATGTACTTGCCAACTACGGTGAGTAGCACCGATAGTCGGGATCTCCCGGGATGCATATCGTTCGGCGAATTTCCTCATTTTGCCATTTAGCCGTTTATAAGCCCGCGGCGTTGTTCGCTTTTCTTGAGCGTATCACATCGCCGATATGAATCGATTGCCTAACGAGAATAGATGGCGTTTTAGCTTTTACTACACTTATGTAATTATTATGGTGAATTAACTAGCCACCTAAGTGTTTTCAAGATGAAATCTCACCTTAACAACTCTACTTCCTCACTTGACAACTAGACATCACATCCTATCAATTACGAGACATTGATGAACTCTAGTTCATCAAAGCACAAACCTTTTCATGCCGCTTCCGGCGGATCGAACTTCAACTCCTTTAAAGTACATTCGGTGTTTTAAGCGAGAGCGAATCGAAGTTCAATCGAAAGCTTGTTCATATTTAATTAATGTTATTGAATCAAAAAATAGAAATTTAAAACTCAACACAAATATACCAAAACATATCACATCTTTTTAATTACAACTTAGCATGAATTCTATCACCAAACAACACCAAAATTCACCAAAACTCAACCTATATAAAACTATAATTACTCATTAGGAAGAGCCTCTTACCTTAATTTCCAGCAAAACCGAAAGCAAAGCGTCAAGTAAGCGCAGCATTTGTTGATCCTCAACCCCAAAACCTATTTGATCAACGAGAAACCACAAATCCTATTTCTTTGCGAAAACCGGCGAAAAGTGATCAAAACTGCAGATTACCTGGATTAAGCTGCGTGAAACTATTTTTAGATTGATCTACGCTCCAAGGCGATTGTTTAGACTACTCATGGCTGAAAAAGCGAGCTACGGATTGAGCGATCACAATTTACGAAGAATCGTACTCAATGGTTACCAAAAACTAGGGCTAAATTGAAAACTTACGAAATTAAGAGATGTTATTTTCTAAAGTTGCGTCTCCTCCATGCTGATCGCTTTTCTCTCTGCGGCATCTTGAAGCGATTAACGGATTGGTCACATGGTTTAAGATTACGTTCTCCTTTTTATTTAACTTTCTTCTTACTGCGTTGGTTCTTTGATTACCGTTCCTCTCTTCTTCTTTTTCATAAACAGCGTGTGACTAATAAGTTATTTTGGGAATTATTTTCTTTTTATAGTTATTAATTAAATCCATTTTAAATAATAACTAATTCCTTAATTAAATCCTTTTTAATTAAATAAAAGACAAATAATGATTAGGTAAGTAAATACATCTGGCGATATTTATTTTACCATTTTATGAAAAATCGGGATATTCTGAAAGACATTGTTTACATAATAGTATTTTCTTTGCAAGGAGACCGGGGCTTATGACCATGCCTAGGCCTATATCTCGCGCCCCTAAAGATCATTTGTATTCCAAGGTTTCAGATTTCTAATATTATATGTATGTATTTTTTGAGGGGATTATTATATGTATGTTATTAGACAAAATTAACCTGAAATATGATTAAGGTTCTTTTGGAAAGGAAAAAAGAATTGAGATTAGCGTTTGATTGTCGAAACCGACATTCAAATATTTGCCTTCAATAACACGATTTTTACCTCCTAATTTTAATCGACCAAAAATTAGAACATGTTTATGTAGAATTAATTAATAAGTTGCTAATAACACCCTTTCAATAAAAAATAAAAAAAAAAGTTGCTGGCTAGCTTTCAAATTGGACGCTTGGGTTATATAGCCTTATTACAACAAGTTTTCTGGTTATTTAGACTCTTTCAACAAATTCTTGGTTATTAAGAATAACCCTTATTTTATACCCCAAATACCCCATCTTCTTCAATGAACCATGAATCCCGAATCCTTAACCCGCGGAACACCCTCGCCTTAACCATGCCGGAAAACCCTCCGGAACCTCATTGAACCCTCCTCGAACCCCGTCTAAACCCCCAACACCCCAAACCCACCTGGACCTCTGATTCCCGTAACCCCTAAAAATTGAACCCGTGATTTTCCGGGTCTTTCCGTCTAAAATACTTTAAAATACTTTAAAGTGTTGGTACACAAGCCCGTAAAAGAGCCCGTAGATCGAGACCGGCCCGCATGGCGGCCCAACAGCGGATAGGGTCATCGGTTCAACCAGCATGCCGCTTCCAAGCGGACTTCGGCGGAGCATAATCCAGCCGCCTAGCACCATTGCGATTCCTATCATTGGCTGAGGCCAGCGGGCGTCGATTATCAAACATCGATTCGACACCACGGCGTTGAGGCCAACTTTGCTGCGCCACGCGAACTAGCGATCCGTCGGCTCAAAGCTTACTTGACTAGAAACAATCTACACAAGCGTTACGGTGAAGAGCCCACATCAATTATGAAATGGTCTCGCTCCAAGTCGAAGCTACCCAACATCATGTGTACTTTATTTACCAATTTTGTAACCGTTGATTATAGTCCCTATAAATAGCGGCGTCACCCCTCCCGTGAACTACGTTATTTTTGCTTGATCCTTGCAATCCAAAGTGCGTAAGCGATCTCGTGATCGCGACCATAAACATAAAGCACCCTCATTTCTTCTTTATGTATGGTTCATCCTTGTTCTTAATTGACACCACAAACTTCTTGAAGAAATTACTCTTTTTATCGGATGTACACCGCTAAAATCAATTAAACATGTTTGTGATAGAGTCCAACGTTATCACGTAGGTTAGACATGGTCTTATGTGTTTTATGTGACCTCGTGATGTTGAATGGAGTAAGTCCCATATCGGACGTGTGACTAGTTGTATTCCTCGTATGGATTACGAAGATGATGTACCAAGCGAGGGTATCGTGACCCACGACCTCGCGTTGGATGTATGACTAATCATTTTCTCCGTGTTGCATCGCGACCTCATGTTAAGTAAGTGGTAAGATAAGTCAAGACAAGACAAGAATATAGCGAGGAACACGAGTAGGGTAAGTAAGTAATGCAACTTAACAAGTACGTGCAAGATAAACCGATATAGTAAGTAGGCATGTTTTATGTGCATTAAACATGTGCGTTAAAGTGGTTTTCTTTATGTTTCAAGTATTGTTCATTAAATTGTTTGTGAAAGTGGATAGAGTAGATTCATGTCGCGTCTCCCAGATTATAACAACAATGAATCTCCCTTTTGATCTTCGTTGCCTTACTGAGCTTGTGCATGGGCTCAATCCTTTATTTGGAATAAGAAGATTGCAGGTACATGTATTGACAACGATCTTGGAGTGTTAACTTAGGATGGAGCAATGAAGTATTTTATTCTTTAGTTTTCTTTTATACTTGTTTTTTCTTTTCGGACAAGTGAGTTGTAATGGATAATAGTTGTGCTTTCAGTAATTTATAATCTAATTTGTGGCCAGATTATATTTTGGTTGTGGTTGTTTTGGAAGACCTCGAGGTCTATTTTTGAGTTTTCAGCTTGTTTTCTTTATTGTAAATCCTTTATTACTCGATATGTCACGAGGCATCGTGTGGGATTTAGGATTCACTTTAAATGTCACGTGCCGAACATCCCATGTCCGGATTAGGACTCGGTATCTGGGACATGGGCGTTATAAGTATTCCTTGAAAAAAAATTGCTTAGTCTCTCATTGGCAGAATGTTGCTATCTATGTTGTATTCCTTCCATCTCTAAATATAAGACATTTTGTTTTTTTTACATTTCAAAAATGTGGAAGGATATCATAAAGTTTAATGATAAATGTCTAAAATAATCCAATACTATCATTAACATTATAGTCTAACATTATAGTCATAAAATAATAAAAAATTATTGAATTGATAATAATTTAGGGATGGTTCAAAAATGATAATAACTTCGAGGTAAGAGAGAAATAATATAATAAACGTTCGATTGATATTTTGAATTTAATTATATTATGGGACAAACCATGAAGGGCAAAAGACCTTATATTACATGCAGATGAAGTATTATTTTTAAAGGAATAACGTTTTCTTTTCCTTCTTTTTTGAAAGCGAAATATATACACGCACACTTTTTGTTCTCGGTAGAATTCGAACCGGATATTTGAATTAAGGGTCACAATAATTACCCTTGGCCCGATGCCTCATTGCTAATAACGTTTCCTTAACGAGCTGAAAATGACTTTGTTAAGGCTGAAAATGACGAGGAATGATCAAAATGCCTTGGGGTTGTTGGAGAAGACATGCAATTCTAATTTAGTGTTTGTACAGTCAAATTTTAAATTTCCGGTACTATGTTGTTCTTGTAAGAATATAAATGCAATATATGTAAAACATGTAAAGGGTATATGTGTAACTTTACACTTTAGGGTTTTGATATTATGGCGTGGCTTATGTGAATAATAGAGATCATTTTCCCCAATTATGTTGTGTTTAACATGGTATCGGAGCTCTCTAAGTTAGAGATTTTTAGATTTTCGATCTTGTGTGTAATCGGCAGCGTGTTCATCGATTTTTCAGATTAATATCGACAGCGTGATTTTAGATCCTTCCGGCTATTGCTTTGTTTGTTTGCTATTCTTTGCTTGTGTGTTGTTCTTTGCTCGACCCTCATCCTAATCTTGTTACATGTTTATCGGTTTTTGGAAATCGACAACATGCTCTTAGCTCGGTAAATACCGTTCTATTTTCTTTGGGCTGTTGGTGATCCCCTTTTTTCCGTGCTATTACTGCTGTTAGTGAAAGAAAAAAAAACAATTAGATATTATTTGTTGTTTGCCTTTCCTGCGTCAAGTTCTTGAAGGGGATCGGATCACGTCTTTGTGCAACAAGTTGCTTCGAAAAAAGAAATAACAATTTTTTTAAAGAAACAAAACAATTGCCGCCAAGGCGGGCTCTTGCATTGGTGTGTGGTGTTTAGTGGTTCCTGCGGTGCTACGCTTCTACTCGTTATGCATTCCGTGATTAAATCATATCTATGTCCACTTGTGATTTTGCTTTGCCAATATGGGAGCTCTCCTCGAGGAGGTATCCATGATATCGGGAAACCGGATAGTGGTAGCATTCCAACTTTGACCGATGACCAATGGGCACATGTTCTTTTTGCTCTTAAGGGCTTTAATTCCACCACTGGAAAATTTTAGATGCGTCTTGTGTCAATGATTGGCTTATTGATACATGAGCATCCAATCATATGTCAGTAATCTTGCATTGTTTACAAATTTGAGTGATATACCGACCACACTTTGAGAACCTACTTGGAGTAGGGTCTTTGTGTAATGGGGTCTATATTTTAGGCCGATTTCTATCCGTGGTTCACAAGCCAATAAAGTGGCGATTACCGATACAAATTTGTTTTGGCATCGGCGTTTGAGTCATCCTTCCATGGCGTTCTTTCTTTTTACACCTTACTTGTTAGTAGTAGTGGTCGTTCGAATAAAAGTTGTGACATTGATTGTCAAATTTGTTTTATGTGTAAACAGCCTCAAAACTCGTTTCGTTTCTCTAAGTTCTATAAAGCCTCTTCCATTTTTGATTTGATTCATTGTGACATTTGCGGTCGAATTAGGTCGTTTATAGTTGTGATGCTCGTTTTTCCTTTCCATTGTTGATGATTATTCGCGGGCTACTTGGGTATATTTGATGCTTAGTAAACATGAAGTGGGAACATTAATTCGTGATTTTTTATCACATGGTGAAATAAGCATGATTAGTAAAATGATTCGAGTTTTTGAATGATAATGGCCAAGAATTTTGAGTTTACATCCTTTTAATACAACTGCCGCGGTGATTTAGATGAAAAAGTTTGGCTGTTGGGGCTTATCCGTTGAGGCCAGGGCTATCACCAAATGGATGTTACATATGCTCCCACCGCTGCTTTTGTTTACATGCGACTTCCGTAAAGCTCTCTCCAGGCCTTATGTTCACTCGGCAATGGTTTTCAAGCTCTTTTTGTTTTGTCGATCTATATTCATTGTTTAGTTATAATTTTTCATTATTTCAGAAGGCATTAACCATTACACGGACACATTTAAAAAAGTAGTCTTTGAAATGTTGTTACATACCTAATATTTGTCTCCTCAACCCCATGAACCAAAACCCAAAGAGAAAAACGTTTTGGAAATGAAGGTGCCTATGTCATTGTTAGATAGGGACAGTGTCTCGTTCTTACCGACCTATAGCGGTAGTAGGGATGGGTGTTTGAACCGCTTCCGCATAACTCAAATTTTTCATGGGTAAATTCTTGAATATCACTCTACAATAATAATAACAATTTCATTTCCTTTTTGGGCCAAGTGTATATATATCATTTAGACAATTTTATGTGAATAATAGAATCATTTTTCTAGTTAGAAGATGTATATTATTATATATATATAATATATATATATATATATATAGGGACAGTTTACATGTTGGTCATAACTTGAGAAAAATTTGATTGTTTTACATGCTTGTTATATTTTTTTAAAAAAATAGTCCAACTTTTTGTCTCTTTTTAATTTATGTCATTGTTAGATAGGGACACGGCGGACCAATCATAGTAGGGATGGGTGTTTGAACACTGGGTAAATTCTTAATATCTGTTCTAATAATTCACAAAAATTTTAACATAGTTATCTGAATTAGTTCATTAGTTAGAAACTTTATTATTTCCCAAGGTCATAACTTGTGCTTATGTTATTATATTTTTCCAACTTTTCTTTTAATTTGTGTGTGAAAAATTCACGTAGTGAATAGGGATGTGGACGATTACCAGATTATTTTATAGCAAAAAGTCTCTGCTTACATGTGGATTAATTTGTCCTAATTTTCATTTAGTTAGTAAAATAAAATAACAAGACATCGTTTATATAATAGTATTTTCTTTGCTAGGAGACCAGGGCTTAACCCAAGGTCAAAAAGGTTCGAAAAATGCTTGTTGTATTTTTTTTTCAACTTTTCTTTTTAATTTATCTCCAACTGAAATAATTTCTTGGGTCATGCATTGGATAGGGATGTGGGCGATTACGGATATTTTATACCAAAAAGTCTGCTTACATGTGGATTAATTTGTCCTAATTTTCATTTAGTTAGTGATGAAGTCAACTTTCTTATCTTTCCGGTGCATGTTTTAACCCCATTTATGACACTTTTGGCTTGTATTGGGTAGTTTTAGACCATTTATAGGGCAAAACACATTGAGCAATCACTTTGAGGTGAACAATCACATTGATGGAAAACCCGGCATTTCTGATGTTTTTGACCCTTTTGTGAGCCCTATTTATCTTGTGGAATTATGCTTGGTATGTTGGTTTCTATGGAAATGCAGGAAATAGGTGACTCATAAGCCCGAGAGACAAGGCATGAGGCTTAGAGTGGCATAACCGAAGCCCGGGGATGGAAACGGATCAAAGGTGGTTGGTGCTTTTACCATATGTTCACTTTATCTGCAATGTTCTCCCCGATACATGCATTTTCTGGACTTGTGGTCTTCATGAAAGTTGTAGATAATTGAATGAGCTTTCCAAATCACTTTGAATCACTCAAATCGGAGCTCTACACGCAAAGATATTGCCAGATTACTGAAGGTGTATCTGTCCAGGAATTTTTATTTGTGGCCAAGAGACTTTGGGGCGCGCCAAGTTGAAACAGAGAGTTACCAGAGTCACTGAAGCAGTTTTGGGGCGCGCCAAAATGACTTTTCCTGCACATTTTTGGAGAATATAAATACCACTTGCACAGATTTTTTTAGACAGACTCTAGACACTTTTACACTTCGATTTTCACACTTTTCTCCCCTTTAGGTCGAATTCTTCCCTTCTTCTTCCCTAGATTCACTCTTTCATCATCTTTTACTTAAATTATACACAATCTAGCTTAGATTTTAGATAAAGCTTCTTCTCTAATCTTGGATTTTCTGATTTTGGGCATTCTTCTTCACCAATTGACATGGGTGTTGAAAAAGCTTGATGTAAACTCCGATTCTCCACGATTTTGGTAATTAATTTCAGTTCCTCTTTCATTTATGGCTTTAATTTGATCTTTGATTGTTGTTTTTAGTTTTATTATGAGTAGCTAAAATTTTCATAGCCAAATTATGTGAAAATTGATGAAATCACCCTCTAATTGATGAAATTGGGAATGGGTAGTGCTTAATTGTTGTTATATTGACGAATTCATGTCTTAAAACTTGTTATCAATGCTTGAATTAGATTGTACACCTAGTTCATGAACTCACACACCACTTTTATAAATGTATGTTGCGAAGGGGTGTGGGAAAAGGGGTTTTAAGATCATTCCTTATAATCAACCCGAGTTGTTTAGATTGATTAGGGAGTGAGGTTCAATCGGTTGTGAAATCGAGCAACTCTAGCGTGTTAATCTTGTTTTAGGTCCGATTAAATCCTTAAAGGCGGATTTGTTGAACCGGGCAAAGGGTGTTGGATTGTTGCATGGCGTCTTACACTAGCTTAGGAGTTTGCATCCATGAATGAGTCGATATAAGTAGAGGTTGGTAGGTTGGTTAATCCCATTCCCCTAATCGATTGGAGGGTGAAAGTAATCAATTGGATCATAGTTTGGCTATGTCTCTTTCTCTCTTTAGTATCTTTAGTTTATGCTTTGTTTTAGTGTAATTAAACTTGAAATATCTTGGTTGACTCTAAACTAAGTCCAAAACGGCTTTGATACTCGATTGATTCCTCGTGGGGATACGACCTTGCTCATTCTATAGTGCATCCGACTGCACATCGCGATTAAAGTTGGATCATCACTATTTTGGCCATCGCTTAGTAAAATAAAATAACATGACATTAATAGTATTTTCTTTGCTAGGATACCTAGGCTTAAGACCATGCCAAATAGGCTATACCGCCCCTCCCTAAAGATCATTTGTATTCCAAGGTTTTAGATTTCTAGTATTATATGTATGTAATTAGACAAAATTAACTCCGGCGAAATATGATTAGCATTCTTTTCCACTAAAACTGAGGCCAGGAATACATACAACATTCTGTCTCAAAATTACGGCTCTACTTAACGAGTAAAAAAAACATAAATTTGAAAAGTAAAAGGAAAATAAAATGTTGTGTATTAAGATATTTGGTAGTGTGAAAAAGACATTCACAATTTTAATCGACTTTCTACAATTTGGCTTCCAAAATTAGAACATGGTTTATGTAACGTAGAATGAAAAAAAAATGTTGTCAAGTTAGCTTTAAAATTGGGCGCTCAAGTTATATAGCCTTATTACAACAATTTTTTTGGTTATTTAGATCAGATCAACAAATTTTTGGTTATTAAGGTTGAACTCTTATTTTATACCCAAAGTACCCCCACATCTGTTGGACAATCTTGTTCATAAACGAAAGAAGAATTACAACTAAAACGTAAATACAAGAAAAACGAATTACAATTGCAAAGAAAACGAAAAGGATATATGATCCGAGCCTGCGTTGCACATAGCGCCTTAAGACTAATTCGCCCCTCACCCTTCGTGTAAGCCGTGAGCTTCAAGTAGACATTAATCTCCCCAGGATAGAACGGATAGCAATGACGTGAAGCACAACGCCTTCAATTGCTTAAGAACCTTGTAGTTTGAACTCTGTTTCATAAGTAAAAGAGGAAGGAATCATCGTGGTTTTTCTGTCTCAAGAATCGATCATGAAGTCTGCTTAAATAGGCTTTATCACGTAGAGATGTCAAAAATGATGGAATTGAAGTGGAATAACCTTTCAAGATCATTATTTCCAAATGAATGTCATCAAAGCTCGGAAATTTGAACAGCACAGTGAGACGTTAGTTAGATGGAAGGTCTCGCATAGTGTCGAGCAGAGATGGAAGGTCTCGAATTAATTATCACATTATCGACCCGAGAAGCACAACGCCTTCCAATTGCTTAAGAACCTTGTAGTTTGAACTCAGCTTTTCATAAGTAAAGAGGAAGGTAATCTCGTGTTTTCCTGGTCCAAGAATCATGAAATAGTCTGCTTAAATAGGCTTTATCACGAGAGATGTCAAAAAAGCAGATTGAATTCGAAGTGAACACCTCAAAGATCATTATTTCGAAATGAATGTCATCAAAGCTCGGGAATTTTGAACAGGCCGTGATCAGCGTTAGCGAGATGGAAGGTCTCGCATAAGATCGTGAGTGAGATGGAAGGTCTCAAATTAATTATCGACATTATCAGACGAGCCAGCACAACGCCTTCAACTGCTTAAGAACCTTGTAGTTTGAACTCGGTTTCATAAGTAAAGAGGAAGCAAGAACGTCAGAGTTTTCTCGTCTCAAGAATCGATCACATGAAGTCTGTTTAAATAGGCTTTATCACGTGCAGATGTCAAAAACAGATGGAATTCGGTGGAACGGCCTCAAAGATCATTATTTCGAAATGAATGTCATCAAAGCTCGAAATTTGAATGGGCACAGATATCGCCAGTCGGATGGAAGGTCCGCATGCTCGATAGCGAGATGGAAAGTCTCTCGAATTAGTATCGGATTATCAGACAGGAAGCACAACGCCTTCAATTGCTTAAGAACCTTGTAGTTTGAACTCTCGCCATAAGTAAAGGGCGAGAACGCTTTGTGTTTTACGATCCCAAGAATCGATCATGAAGTCTGCTTAAATAGGCTTTATCACGTAGAGATGTCAAAAAAGCAGATGGAATCGAAGTGGAACGTTCCTCAACATCATTATTTCGAAATGAATTTCATCAAAGCTGAATTTGAGCAAAGACGCGATGTACGGCCGGATGCATCGAAGAGCGATGGACGGTCTCGGTGATATCGATATCGCAGGATGGAAGGTCTCACGAATTAATTATCAGTTATCGAGACAAGAAGCACAACGCCTTCGATTGCTTAAGAACCTTGTAGTTTGAACTCCGGTTTTAAGTAAGTAAAGGAAGCGTAATTTGAATCTTGTGTTTTAGTCGGTCTCGATAAGACGCGATCAGTGAAGTCTCGTTTAAATAGGCTTTATCACGTTCAATTGAGGATGACAAAAACTCTGCAGAGATGGAATTCAGTGGAGCCGACCTTCAAGAACTGATCATTATTTGAAATGAATGTCATGCCAGCAGCTAGACGAATTTGAGCAGACGATCATTATGTCGGTCATCCAGGATCGTAAGGTGCACGATGTCGATACGCAGAGATGGAAGGTCTGCATGAATTGGGCGTCTCCGACTTATCAGATCGAATGCGGCTCGCGCCTTGATTGCTTAAGAACCTTGTAGTTTGAACTCTCGGTTTTCATATGTAAAGAGGAGCGAGAATCTTTGTGTTTTTACGAATGCGAAGAAGCGATCATGAAGTCTGTTTAAATAGGCTTTTATCACGTAGAAGATGACAAAAAGCGAGATCGGGTCAGTGAAACGACCTTCGACATCATTATTTCAAATGAATATCATCAAGCTGAGAATTTGAGCGAGCCTTGATATCGGCCAGCCATGGAAGGTGCGCACGATTGTCGATATACGGTGGAAGGTCTCTGAATTAATTATCGATTATCGCTTTTCAAAATTAAAAGAAAGGATCGTGTTGCAAACCGAATCCTTCACTCGCATTTTTAAATCGAAGTTGCATTCGTGTCCAGACGCCGCACTCGCATAAGTTCGCCAAACTGATGGATTTGCACTCCCTCTCGCTACCGCTGCAGAGAACGGGTGTATAAAGTTGGTAAATTTACCACTACACTAAAGCAACATCATATATACATTGGCTCTTTTCCTTCCTTCCTTCCAATGTGGGAGAAATTGGTTTCCCAATTTTCCCTTTATTACTAACACTTTCCATTCACACTTAAGCCATAGGCTGATATGACATATCATTTAAAATATTCCATTTTAACCATCATTTTCAACAATCCCCACATGAATGGAATAGTGTTTAAACCTTATCAAAGGCTCTAGAATGAAATTGAGAGTTCGGCGGTAGATCAATGCATAGGATAGGTAGGTGTGACCCTTTGAACCTTCCCTTGATTAAATATGTTTCGTTCTTGGTGACTAGTAGGCGATGTCCTTGAACTATTAGCATTGATGTAAATGATGACATATCAACCACCTTTGCATCTACATCAACATGGGTTCTTGCGGTTATGTCCATTTTGCCGTGGACATCTGCTGGTTAAACAAGAGTTTAAGTGCGCCTCACATTCCAACTGAAGCGGCCCTATTCTCTCTTCATGGGTGATTCTGTAATTGTGAATTTTCTCAAAATATTCTTCTTACAAAAATCATTAAAAGCTCTTCGGAGCTTATCCTCGTTCAATCTCCTGTTTCTTCCTCTTAGGAATGAGCTTGAGGTTACCCCGGTGACTTTACTTGGCAATTAGGTTTTCCCATTGAACCAGATCTTGGGATCTCAATCTACAAGGTTGGGTTTTCCTTCGCAAAGTTTTATTCCATGGGCTTTAGTCCCATTCCTCTTGATGATTTAGCAACTACTCTATTTAACCGCTTGGTTAGCGGATCATAAAGATTATCCTCGACTTAACATAGTCTAAGGTAATCGTGCAGTTGAAGTAGTTGTCTAATGGAATTTTGTCTTCGTATGTGCTAGACTTACCATTATACATTATATTACATGCTCTTGTCGATTAATTTGTCCGCGATGAATACATATTCTAGCCTTTGAGCGGCCATTGAGGAATATCCTCAAAATTGATGCAACCATTACGCCTCTTACATTTATCCAATGCCACAAACTCAGATTCCATTGTGGATCGGTTATCATGATTTGTTTGGAAGATTTCAAGACACGGCTCCACTAGCGTGAATACAAGCAGCATGGGATTTTGAATCCTTTGAATCAAATCAATTTGCATCAGTATATCCTTCATAACAATTGGTTCTCTTGTATAGTGAAGGCCATACTTACGAGTATATCTTAAGTATCATTAACCTCACTATAGCTTTCCAATGTTCATGACTCGGATTACTAGTATATCTTAGCTTGCCAGCAGCGTGGCGATATCGGTCTAGTACAACTCATTAAGTACATTAGACTTCCAATGATCATGCGTACTCTAATTGAGATACACCTCCACTTTATTTTGAACAAAGGTTGACTTTGATCTATTGGAGTTCTAGCTTCATTGAATCATCTTTATTGAATTTTCCGAGGATTTTATCAATATAATTAGATTGACTCAAAATGAGACCATTAAATTTCTTGTAATTAATTCCAATATCATCTCTGCTAAACCATTATCTTTCGTTTCAAA